>CM076582.1:1230079515-1230198447 GCA_034641835.2 Pinus albicaulis | reverse complement strand
ACTTTCACTTTTTCTGCTTCTAAAACGCATACGCTACTTTCCTGAACCAGACTTGCGTATATACGCGGATACCCTTTCCGAAACTAGCGTATACACAGATATCTATATATGTCATTAATTCATCACTCAAATCATTCCTTCATTTATTCATCAGATATTCAATAAGCAGTAAACATGTGCAGTAAGAACAGAATAAATCATGACACAAAGCATCACACATGAACACCAGGATTTTTAGGTGGAAACCCAAGTCGGGAGAAAACCACCGCTGCAGTTGCTCAGCCTTCAATATTTTATTATAGAGAAAACATCTTACAACATATGTGCTGGCGCAGACTTGACCAGCACGCAGGCACTCACCTGCGCTCGTTTACCAGCCTCTCCTGGAAGGGAGCTCCAACCCCCTGACTCATTTACCAGCCTCTCCTGGAAGGGAGCTACGACCCCCCGATCTCGTTTACCAGCCTCTCCTGGAAGGGAGCTACAACCCCCTGACTGAAGGCTACACCCTTCAGCACCACCTTGGACCACGTTTCATCAATTTTCACACTAGATCCAACCACTTCAATAGAACAACACTTGCAGGCCACATTTCATCATATTTTCATACTGGACCCTTTTCATACTTTTAAGCACAACCATACATCATCAACAGATACATATCAACACAGATCAGATAGCATAAACACAGCAGAACAGCTCAGATATTTCATACCCCTTGCTTGAGCAAACCCTAGTTTGCATACGCTCTTTTACTTCACTGATTTCGCGTATATACGCGCTTCCGTCCACACAAACCGGCGTATACCTCAGTGTATATTTTATTGCGCATACGCGCTTTCTCTTCGCTGAAGCTGCGTATATACGTGCTTCCTCCGCGTTGAAGTAGCGTATAGATCTTCAATTATTATAGAGCAGGATACTTCTTCAGATCAGATATTCAGTTCAGATTTACCCTTTCACTTCCAACAGATGTTCGCCCAGATGTTCGCCTCATCATAGATCTAAACCTTCCATAAGCAGATCTAGTAGATACATTTCAGATCTAGATCCCTTTCTTCATCATTGGTGCATCATCCAATCAGATTTATCTTCAAGTGTAACCCTTTCATTCAGATCTACTTCAGAGAGAAGTATTCATTCAAGCTCAGACATCTTGCACCCACTCTATCTTTTTGCACAATGAATTTCTTCTCCTTTTATATGATTACCTTTTGTCAATACCATGAGCCCCTTTTTCAATACCATGGACCAAAACAATACCATAAGCCCAAAACTACTTGGACGGGGTCAATTAGGCGGATCATTACCCAATACAATGGATTAATACCATGGTGGTTACCCTTGGGTTTGCACTTTTGACTTGCCCATATAGCGACTTGAAACGTTGTTCGCGTGTATCGCGACACCTGGTCAATCGCGTATACAAGTGCTATATTTTCAACATAGATTTAGCACTGAATGCGACTTCTTTTCTTCAATATACTGACACACCGCATTGATACATCAAATCTAACTGTCAAAGGACATATTCTATCAAGCACAACTTCATCAAGCAAGTTGTCATCATCTTCATCAAGAGGGTTGCCTTTCAAGGACAGCACTTAGAATCATATTGTCAACAAACATCATATCACATCAGATTTACATCATTTACTAAGTCCATCAAGTCAAGCATAACTTCATGGGGTGGATTGCCATCAAGGACAACACATGTCAACAGTCGTATGTCTTCATCTTCATTCAGTGGGTTGCCATCAAGGACAACACTCTGCATCATATTTCCAACAATCTCCCCCTTTGGACTTGATGGCAACCACGATGGTGTTTGGTTACCACAGCACTCTCCCAAATATGTCATTCTCCCAAACACCATGTCACTCTCCCCCTTTGACATCAAGGGCAAAGGGCGGATCAAAAACCAACATTCTCCCCCTTTTCTCCTCATGTGGAAGAAACAGTCTGCAGATCTGATGTGTGCTGAAGTGGCCAAGCTCCCCCTGAGTTTATGCTGAATCTTCAAACATATTTTTCAATAAAGTACATGACTCAAAGACTTTCCTATCACCAATGACTCATACTTACAACAAATATCCAACCAAGTGGATTTACATATGAGACTCAAGTACCCAATCAAGTGGGTTTACACATTTGACTCAGCTACCCAACCAAGTGGGTTTACAAATTTGACAAGTCCTTACATGACTGAATATTACAAATTTACATCATGGGTCTTTAACAAGACCTTGTCATCAAATTAAAAATATGACTTTAAGACCAACACCAGAAAGACCTCAAGAGAGATTATAAATTAGAAACACCACAATGCCAACAATGCATTATACTCAGCAAAGCTAAAGCTCCCCCTGAATCTGTGCAACCAAGCAATCTTTCCAAATGACTAAGGCTCCCCCTTAGTTTGTGCATCCTGAAAGCTTCCACCAACAAATCATCAAGGCATCTTCATCAAAACATTAGAAACAGAATTATGAGAACTGGAACACCACCAGAGATACCAAACAGTATCATAGATACCAAACAGCACTGCAGCTGTGCTGAAGAGAGCTGAACCAACCAAAAATTGTCAGCAATCAGTCATACGCGGTTTTCTTTGCAGGAACTAGCGTATATACGCGACTGTGTTTCAAGAAACCCGCGTATCCCAAGCCATCTTCTAAATTTATGCAGATTTGTTCTTTTGACTGGCAGAGAATACTCCCAGCTTCTGTCTTAGATACTCGAACGCTTCCCTGGGCAGAGGTTTGGTAAAGATATCAGCAACTTGTTCTTTGGAGGGAACATACTCCAACTTCACTTTTTGCTCAAGCACTTGTTCACGTAGGAAATGATACTTGATGGGAATGTGCTTGGTCTTCGAATGCATAACAGGATTCTTTGAGATACTGATGGCACTTGTATTATCACACATAATGGAGATAGGAGTTGCACATTTGATTTGAAAATCTTGCAAGTTTTGCATCATCCATAGGAGTTGAGTGCAACAAGATGCGGCAGCTACATACTCTGCTTCAGCTGTTGATAAGGCAATAGAATTTTGCTTCTTGCTGAACCAAGATACTAACCGGGGCCCCATGTAAAATGCACCACCACTAGTGCTTTTCCGATCATCAAAACTTCCAGCCCAATCTGCATCAGTGTAAGCATGAAGAGTAAGATCAGCATCCTTTGGATACCATAGACCAAAGTCTTGAGTTCCTTGTAGATATTTGAATATCCTTTTGACAGCCTGAAGGTGAGATTCTTTTGGATTAGCTTGGAATCGTCCAACAATCCCAACAGCATGCATAATGTCTGGTCTGGTCCCAGTGAGATAAAGTAGACTTCCAATCATCGATCTGTATTCTGGTTGATTCAGAGTGGGAGAATCATCATTAGAACTGAGACTGCATCCGATTATCATTGGTGTACTTACAGGTTTGCATTCTTCCATGCCATACTTCTTCAGAATTTGCTTAAGATATTTTGCTTGTGATAGAAATATACCATCTGCAGATTGATGCACTTGCAAGCCAAGAAAGAATGTTAGTTCCCCAAGTAAAGACATTTCAAATTCTTGCTGCATGATAGAAGCAAATTTTTGACTCATAGATTCTTCGTTGCTCCCAAAAATGATATCATCAACATATACAACTACAATCAATAGTTTATCATTTTCAACTTTTGTGTATAAGTTGTTATCAGCAGACCCCTTTGAAAATCCTTGTTGATGAAGATATTTGTCAAGACGATAGTACCAAGCCCTTGGAGCTTGTTTGAGTCCATACAGAGCCTTTTTAAGTCTACAAACAAGATTTGCATCATTTCCCAAAATGAATCCTTCCGGTTGTTCTATATATACTTCTTCTTCTAGGTCACCATTAAGAAAAGCAGACTTAACATCCATTTGATAAACTTTGATTCGTTGATAGCTTGAGAAAGCAAGAAACATTCTTATAGCTTCAAGTCTAGCTACAGGAGCAAAAGTTTCTTCAAAGTCTATACCTTCTTGTTGAGTATACCCTTTGCAAACTAGTCTAGCTTTGTTTCTTACAACATCCCCATTCTCATTTAACTTGTTCTTGAAGATCCATTTAGTTCCAATGACATTTTTATCATGAGGTCTTGGTACCAAATCCCAAGTGTCATTCTTTTCAATTTGCTCAATTTCTTCATCCATGGCATTATTCCAACATTCATATTTGCTAGCTTCATTGACATTCTGTGGTTCAATTGTGGATAGAAGTGCCAAATTACTAGAAGATCCCGCAAGAGTTCTCCTTGTTCGTACACCTGATTCCTTGTCTCCCAAAATTTGAGATTCGGGATGATTCTTTTGAACATATCTGGATGGAGCTTTTTCAGATAAATCATTTTCAGGTTCTTCATTTGATTCACTGTCTATATCATTTCCATCTGATGTAGAAGGCCATATGTCATCATCATCTTCTTCTGTTGTTTGTTTTTCTTCTTTAGGAGCTGCAGGAGACTCGTCAATAACAACATCAATACATCCAACAACCTTTTGAAGCCTTTTATTGTAACATGTGAATGCTTTGCTTGAAGATGAGTAGCCAAGAAGTATCCCTTCATCTGATCTAGGGTCAAACTTGCCAAGTTTTTCATCATTATTTTTGATAAAGCATCTACTTCCAAAAACTTTAAAATGCTTTACGGTGGGAGATTTGCCATACCAGAGTTCATATGGAGTTTTATCACTGTTTACCCGAACATGAGCCTTGTTGAGAATGTTAACTGCTGCACGAGATGCCTCACTCCAAAACATGTTAGGAACATTAGAGTCAGTAAGCATAGCTCTGGCCATTTGAACAATTGTTCTATTCATTCTTTCTGCTACACCATTTTGTTGTGGAGTGCCTGCTACAGAGAACTGTCTTTTAATGCCATGTTGTTCACAAAATTCAAAGAATTCATTTGATGAATATTCTCCTCCTCGATCAGATCTAAGACACTTGATTTTTGAATCCAATTCATTTTCTACTAGTGCTTTGTACTTCTGAAATTTTTCAAAGGCTTCATCTTTGTGTTTAATAAACGCGATCTCACACATTCTGGAGTAGTCATCAATAAATAGGATATAGTATTCTTCCCCACGTAATGACTTTTTCCTCATAGGTCCACAGATGTCAGTATGAATGAGTTCAAGAGACTTACTTGATGAACCTTCTTTGGCATTAAATCGGACTCTGGTCTGCTTACCAAATTGACAAGATTTGCATATGGTACTTTCTGGAAGATTGATCTTGGGAAGATCACGAACAGCTTGAAGTTTGCTTGCTTTCTTGATTTGAGAGAAACTCGGATGTCCCAGTCTTCGATGCCATAGCCAATTTTCTGAAGATTTGCTTAAGTAACATTGTTCTATGCCATTGAGTACATACAGGTTGCTTGGATTTCTTTTTCCTTTTATAATGATTTTACCTGTATCAAGATCACGAACCACACATTCTTTGGAACTGAAGACCACTTATGTTCCTTGATCACACATTTGACTAACACTCAATAGGTTATGCCTTAATCCATCCACATACATGACATCTTTAGCCTTCACCTTTTCTTTTAGAAATACTGACCCTTTTCCTTTAATAACAGCAGGAGTATCATTTCAAAAAGTAACTTTCTTTTCCTTCTCTAGAGCATTATAAGTATGCAGTTTGCTTTTGTCACCTGTCATGTGTCTTGAACACCCGCTATCAATATACCATTGATTCTCTTCACCCTCTGCAAATAACGCTATCCCACAATTTTCAACCGGTAATTCTTTCTTTTTCCCTACTTTAGAGCTTGAGGGAACATGCTCTTTTGGCTGGACCTTGCTCCTGCATTCAGATTCTTCATGACCAAAGTTATTGCAATAAGTACATTCAACTTCATTTTGGAGAGGAGAAAAATTGTTATAGGTGTTCTTCTTTGGTTCATCATTCATCCTTATCTTTCTTGCTTCTCTGGTCATGATGGTTTTATATGCAACACATTGAACAGCTTTATGACCAAAGTTGTGACATGTAAAACATTGACCATTGAAGTAGAAATTTTTGTGATCATGAAATCTTCTATTAGACTTTACCTGTTGGTTGTAGCCATTTTGAAAGATCTCCCTGTTGGTGTTTCTTGAATTGAGGTGATCTTGCTTTACCTGTAAAGATCCTTTGTTCCCTTGCTGAGTGGCTGAATGTAGAGAACCAGCGGTGGCTGCTTTTAGAGAATTTGGTGCTGATGTCTGAGAAGATTCCCCAGTATATCCAAGACCTGTTTTTATAAAGGGAGACCGTTGTACCTTGATAATCTCATCCAAGGTTTCTGAACTTTTAGTAAATCTGAGATTGAGAGAATTCAATTTCTCATTATCCTTCCTTAGACTTACTACTTCACATTCTAGATCCTCCATGCATTTTTCTCTTGCTTCAAGCTGATTTTTAAAAGTCTCAATGATTATGTTCTTTTCTTCTAGGCTTACTTTGAGTTGAATGTTTTCTTCAAGAAGATTATTGTCTTCTAAATAATCCACAAAGGTACCCTTTTCTTCATCACATTCTTTTGCGAGAGCCCATACTTTTGCACCAAAATTCAGCAAGGCTTTTGTATGTATACTTCCCATTGTGACGGATCTCCTTCAAGCGATCAAGCTTCTGTAGAAGGACCTGCTCTGATACCAATTGTTGGGAAAAATACTGAGAGGGGGGGGGGTGAATCAGTATTTACTGCATATTCAAAACTTTCACTTTTTCTGCTTCTAAAATGCATACGCTACTTTCCTGAACCAGACTTGCGTATATACGCGGATACCCTTTACGAAACTAGCGTATACACAGATATCTCTATATGTCATTAATTCATCACTCAAATCATTCCTTCATTTATTCATCAGATATTCAATAAGCAGTAAACATGTGCAGTAAGAACAGAATAAATCATGACACAAAGAATCACACATGAACACCAGGATTTTTAGGTGGAAACCCAAGTCGGGAGAAAACCACCGCTGCAGTTGCTCAGCCTTCAATATTTTATTATAGAGAAAACATCTTACAACATATGTACTGGCGCAGACTTGACCAGCACGCAGGCACCCACCTGCGCTCGTTTACCAGCCTCTCCTGGAAGGGAGCTCCAACCCCCTGACTCGTTTACCAGCCTCTCCTGGAAGGGAGCTACGACCCCCCGATCTCGTTTACCAGCCTTTCCTGGAAGGGAGCTACGCCCCCTGACTGAAGGCTACAACCCTCGGCACCACCTTGGACCACGTTTCACTCCCGAAACATAGCAACGGCAGCCAATATAACACCACTGTTGCGGCCACATTTCATCATATTTTCTGTCTTTTGGACCTTTCCATACTTTTAAGCACAACCATACATCATCGACGAGATACATATCAACACGGATCGAGATAGCATAAACTGTGACATGACTCGGAATGTTCTACCCCTTGCTTCGGAAAGCCACAGTTTATACGCTCCAACACTTCAACGATGTCGCGTGTGTCTTGGCTGTTCCGTCCATACAAACCAGCGTATAACTCAGTGTATATTTTATTGCGCATACACGCTTTCTCTTCGCTGAAGCTGCGTATATACGCGCTTCCTCCGCGTTGAAGTAGCGTATAGATCTTCAATTATTATAGAGCAGGATACTTCTTCAGATCAGATATTCAGTTCAGATTTACCCTTTCACTTCCAACAGATGTTCGCCTAGATGTTCGCCTCATCATAGATCTAAGCCTTCCATAAGCAGATCTAGTAGATACATTTCAGATCTAGATCCCTTTCTTCATCATTGTTGCATCATCCAATCAGATTTATCTTCAAGTGTAACCCTTTCATTCAGATCTACTTCAGAGAGAAGTATTCATTCAAGCTCAGACATCTTGCACCCACTCTCTCTTTTTGCACAATGAATTTCTTCTCCTTTTATATGATTACCCTTTGTCAATACCATGAGCCCCTTTTTCAATACCATGGACCAAAACAATACCATAAGCCAAAAACTACTTGGACGGGGTCAATTAGGCAGATCATTACCCAATACAATGGATTAATACCATGGTGGTTACCCTTGGGTTTGCACTTTTGAGCGCTTTTGCCCATACGCGACTTGAAACGTTATTTTCCGCGTGTATACGCGACTTCACCTAGTCCAATCCGCGTATACCAAGAGACATACTCTTTTTCAACATAGATTTAGCACTTGCTGACTTCTTTTCTTCACTGCCTTCTGTACACACTGTTGATACATCAAATTTACTTCATCAAGAACATTGCATGTCGAACATATAAACTTGTATGAGGATATGCTATTATCCCAAAGTACATTGTTGAAACGTCACTTTAATGATCTGCACATCCTGCTTTATCTTAACCAACACATTAGCATCATAACATACCAATATCATAATGATGACCTAATTGAACACAATGACCTTATCCACAAAAAAATTCACTAAAATAATGAAAACTTGACCATATGCACCCACTTGACATGTATAACCAATCATTAAATACTAATGCATGTCCCTCCTATAGAAGCACATAAGAAATCATACATGGATAACACACAAGCACCACCAGTATGTGACCTACAATAAACATACAATAGATAAAAAACATGTAGCAACATGTAAGCAAGTGTGAATTCAAAATGCACAAGCATGAATGACACATAATCATTGATTACACGTGACAAGATGTTGACAACAACACCATTAGTCCTTCCATGGAGACACCACTTCCATCATGGCCAAGACAATATAGATGCAACAAGCACATACACCATAGGTATGAGAAACACATATGCAACTAATATAAAAACATGAAAATCACACTTCCCATTCAGTCCAAGGGTTAAACCATGCTCTGATACCACTGTGTAACATCCCCTTCCCATATATACCTAACAAATCGACTAGCCATGGTAAATATGTGATGAGAGGATACTATAATGATATTAAACCTCCTAGGTTACCTCAAGGAATTGGAACCGATGGAAACATAACATACAAACCTTGTATAATAACACCGAAAACCCCAGGAGGTAACCCAACCATTTAGGCCTCTTACCCCTTGTTCACACTACCATTTTGACCTCTTTTAGCCATATATACAAGTATACCACTGCATGCCAGCAACTAGGAGGCTATAGCCATAGGCACAACACTGTATTCTAGAGACCAAGCTCCCAAATACTTAGTTATCTACTAGTGGCCCCAATATTTGAGACATCTATTTAGGACCAACACCCAATGATGTATCCATAGCTTCATGAAAATTTTAGAGCTGATAAATAACTACAGGACAATGATACGAAAGAAATAACATCATTAAGAAGTCGTATAGACTCGTGCTAGCCATGAAAAACATTTTTTCAAACATGAAAGCTATAGGTATAATCAACAGAATTGAATATATGTATCTCATACTTATCTCAGAATCACTAAGAATAATTTATCCCTTACATCATTAGCTGCAATACAATATATGTTACCATAAATGAATTGTGCATTAATTTACAAGTAAAAACATGGATAGATCCATATATCATCGCTAATAAAACATATGTTTATAAATACCATAATAACACATACATACAGTGGATACAACAAAAATAGAATCCACATAGTAACCTATACATTTATACATCAAATACCAAAGTAATAGCCTCCTCAGTAATTAATGTAAAAGTAAACTATATATAGGACTTGCATGTTCCACCCGACCATAGATTTATTGAGAAAAACCTCTCTTTAGGCAATCACCCTTGTGCCATATTCCAAGAATGAATGTGGGACTCAAACTAAACAAACCAACAAGGGCATCTCGAGGATAAAAAAACCTCACCCTCATCAAAGTGAAATTAGGCTTTACCGTGATCCGCACCTTATCACTAGGACAACAAAAGAATCAATATCACTAGATTCTCTTAGCCTAAATCATCATAAATTTTCTTTTCTCCTATTATTTGAGGCTTTACTACAACTCGTCATCCAAGTTAGGGGTCACTAGGCCCTAAATGAATACATAATCTCTAGTATTTACCGTATATCCAAAACCAGCGATTCCTATTCCTGAATGGAGGGAAAAACAAATCTAAGGATTTACGACAATAAAAAATCCAATTACTATGCCCTAAATCAAGGGAACACATGAAAATATTCTAAAATCATTTGGATATCTAGCTCACTCAGCTTCGAATCCATCCGAAACTCCAGCTAAATTGAAACATGAGAACCCCAGCACAGGATGACTATCGAGAAATGGAAATGCTAATCTAAAAATATTGTCACACATGGAAAAACCTATGCCCTCACAGAAATCAACCACATGCAATACGATGCATGCCATATCTAGCAAGGAAATCACACAGGCATACTAATAACTTCAAAGAATCTTGTTGTAGTTGCTTGATCGTTATATTCCTTTATTTTTTCTTCCTTCTTCCTTATTTCTTGGCCTTCTTGCTCCAATGCAAAAGTTCTCCAAGAAACTATAAGTGTCCAAGAGTTAGATAGAGAGACATACAATAATGAGAAAGCTCCAAAAATGAAAATAAAAAAGCTACTAGCTGATCTTGAAAATTCTTTTTTTATTGATGAAGCCTCTATTTTCTTGATTTTCCATTGTTTTCCATCATTTTCCTTGTCACATGCAATATGTGATCTTTCATCTCTATTTTCTCTTAATTTCTATTATTTTCAT
This sequence comes from Pinus albicaulis, assembly GCA_034641835.2. NCBI lineage: Eukaryota > Viridiplantae > Streptophyta > Pinopsida > Pinales > Pinaceae > Pinus > Pinus albicaulis. Next base: position 1,230,187,738 of record CM076582.1, on the reverse strand, counting down.
ACATAAATGTGCCAAAAAGTCCATTTGCCTTTCCAAATCCTTTGCCACTTCCTTTTCCTATTTCCTTTAGTCATAATAACCGAAATGAACACCCAATAGGATGGTTTTCCTAAAATTCAACATGGAATAAGTTTCCCGCCAACTGTGGTTATACTATAACATTATTACATCCAATTTTCACTGGGGTTGTGAAATTAGAGAACTGATTCATGATGGGATCATCAATTTGCAGTACTATCCTTGTTTTGAGCAGAGTACCAACATCTTCACACAGACATTCTCTGAGCATTAGTTTCAATTTATGTGATATTGTCTTAGAGTGATGGACATGACTTCGTAGTAGTTTCCTTTTCTCTACTTCTTGCAATATATTTTGAGGGTGGGTTTTCTTCCCACTACGTTTTCTCTCTGTCCTCTTTTCATGCATTGTCCAAGGGTACCTAAAATCGCCTTTTTGTTGGGACTCATTTATTTTGTATCAAACTCACCTAATTCATGATTAGGGAGATTTGTTGGTGTACACACACCTGCTTTTTCTTAATTAGCTTCAGTTAAACTCTAATTCTTGCATGTGATGTGCACTTAGTTAGTGTGAGTTAAATCTAATGCTTACATGTCATGTGCACTTGGCTTTAGTTAGTTAACTATAGTTATTGAATGTGGTGCATGTGCACATTAACATAACATAAAACACATTTAGCTTTATTCAGCCTTAATTAGCCTTATTTATTGCATGTACAACTAAGCTTAACTTAGTTTCTTTATGTATTGATTCTGAAATAAATATTGAGTAATCGAATTCATTCTGTCTTCCAAATTTTATTTTTCAATTCTTGAAAGTTTATGCCATTATTCTGCAACTCGATCCATATATGTTTTCTAATAATTTTTCACATACAAAAGTGCCTATTTTAAATTTGGTTTGCATATTGAAAATAAATTTCCTTAAGCTTTTGGAAGGTTTGTAGGATTGATTTTTGGTCTAGCAAGTTTCATACATTTTTTGCTTTTTCTAATGTGGTAAAATTATGACATTCACTTCAAATGTGATAAACTTATGACTTTCACTTTGTAATTTGATTGGGATGTGGTAAATAATGGTGTTGTATGTAATCAATATTGGGAATTTGATTCATCCCCCAAAAGTAATTTTGATATAAATACATTATGGCATGAAGTGTTATCGATACGAAATATATTATCATAGAGATTTTATTAGTAACAGGAAATGTATAAATCCTATAGAGTATTTCATGGATAGTGTAATTTTTATTTTAAGAAATTTGTTTGATTATTTTTTTCTGGTTTGTCACAACCATTATTTTTTTGTATTGGTTTAACTAAAGTGGATCTGAACTTTAAATCTCGTGGTTTACATATAAATTCATAATAAGGTGATCCGAGTTGAGCTACACTAGGTGGCCTCTTGATTAGTTTGATTATTAGAAACATATTAAACCCATAGTTTTTTTATTATTACAAATATCTAAAGATTTTAAAAACTTTCATATATTCCACCCGCACATACCCCCTATATTAAATTGACATATAATATTTAAAACAAAAATATACTCTATGTCTATATTAAATAATATAATTTCATATCAATATGATATAGATTAAAATAATGTAATTGAAATTAAATCCCTTTTTATATTTTCACTATTTATTGTGATGGCGATATGTAGTTTATTTCATTTTTAATATTGAGTTTGTATATAATATTTATAAATAATTAATTAAAAAAAAATTTAATGTATATATATATATATGTTTTTGGTTTGAGAGGCTATCAATTGTGTTTGAATTAAAATAAATATACATATTGTCCATAGTTTAATATTACAAATTGAACTTTATTTTTTTTAATATTATTTTATTTTTTTATTTTAATTTTGACATGCTACGCTCTTACTATGTAATCATTACATATGAACCTACATATATCCCACTTGCATGTCATGCTGAGCTCAGTTAGGGTTTCCTCTAGAGAGGGGAAAAGTTCCCATCGTCGATGCACAACTCTCCATCATATACACGTAATCATAATACCTCATAATATTTGCATTCCCTCATCTATTTACACTTCCATAAACATTATAAAGTAGTGGAGTTGTAGGTATCGCAGGTAATATCATGTATTTTAGGGTTCTTTCTTGCATATTTTTCTATGCTATGTTAGTTGCATGAATAATAAGGAAGGGCCATCGATTAAAAATGTATTGCGAATATCTCATATACCTTGGATAACAAGGTATTGAAAGTATCAGTGAGATAGTTTTAAAACATGGATCACAGATGCACATGTGACCCTCAGATGTTGGACTCACAAGATGGTCCCAATATTGCAGGTTGTCGTTAAAGTTGAAGAATGCAGATCACGAGCCATTAGTTACCCACTAACCTGTTTTTGAAATCGTTCAACTACCCTCTTTCTCTACACTCATGCTCTATTAGAATTTTATTCATGAGATGCATGGCTATTTAGGTAAGGTGCCTATACCCATTGGGATTTAGAACTTAAAGAAAAAACTCAATTGTCTGATTAAGCCCATGTCTCTGAAAACGCTTAGTGAATTTTTTGTAGGGCACAAGATCATTCCATAGATGTTTCCTCATCACCCATTAGCATTCATAGGTAGATGTTCTTGGAATTTTAGAAACATAATCTGATCGTGGTAATCATGACCCCTCGAGTCTACTATAATTCAAGACGAGGGCCTTCATAGTGCAACCTTCATGGAATTAAATATTTTTTAAAATTCAATTGTCAACATGCAGGTTTTTAAACATTTGATGGTTTTATATAAAACATTTAACATTACCTCAAAATTGTTAATGGTGCAATAACAGACTACTCCTAATGTGTTAGATCTTTCCTAAACCGTTTCTTTTTCTGTCGCTTAGTGTGAATTCCTCAACCATGTTTTTTTTTCAAACACAATATCTTTTTACTCATTGTTGAATGAAACATATCTACAAAAGCATGTTAGAAACACCAACCAGTGTCCTCCTTGAGGGCAAACAACAAACTATATAAATATGAATCTAACAATGATCCAATGATATCTTTGTGGTTACATAAGAGGCTACAGCACGATTATACAACCATGAATCCTTAATTTAGACTTGGATTTAAATAAGAGCTATATTTAAAAAGAAATATAACTAACTCCAGTAACGGGAGGAAAAGTATCTCTTTCTCTAGCAAGTTAAACAAAAGTGTCATCAACTCTAGCAAGAGAAAAAAAAAAGGAAAAGTGTGCCTTTAAGACCTTTCACATCCAACACATTCTCATTTACCATAAGAATAAAAGGAGAGGACTGGATAACACTGAGAAGAAGAGGTTAAATAATTATTAGGGTAGTTGAGAGTGACGAACATGAGCTTTTCACCATCAAGCCACTCTTCCAACTCAGTGGACCCTGGTTGAATATGAGGACCCATCCTTGACAATGAATTTTACTTGAGGTTGAATTTACAGTAAAAATGAGAAAAGGAAATGAATTATAACTCTTTGAGAAACATCATTACCTTGGACTTCTAGTAGATCAAATTTTGAACCTGTAGTTCAGCCTTTATGGAAATCTAGCCTATGATGACCTTAGAGTCCCCTCCAATAACCATGTTGGTGATATGTAGTGACTTTGCCATAAGAAAGAGTTCCCATGTAGCCAAATGTTCTTATTTAGTATTGATACAGTAGCGAAGACCCAACACAAATTTTATAACATTATTTTTGTCAATGAATACAGGAAATCCACCTACAGATTTCTCTCTTTATGTAGCACCACCCAAAAAAGCAACAGGAAACTACACATTGAGGACAAGCCTTATTCCATTTGGCACATTGAGGACAAGCCTCATTCCATTTGGCCTTGATTATTTCCTACAATATAAGGATACTCCCACCAATAACTAATCAAATTGGATGAGTCCATTTATGATTTAGTACCATAGTTTTCAAATATCACTTTGTTTCTTACTCTCCCTATTTTCCACGAAATGTAGATTGGCACTGTGAGAAATATTTTCATGTTAGAGACCAAAAACATAAGACATTTATCAAAAGAGTATAAATTTTCAGTGGGTTTAGTGCCAAGCACATCCAACACATAGGAAAAAATTGTTTTTCTTGCTCCAAAAGTATGGAAGAGACCTATATTGGGACCTTGGAATCCCCTTTCTGCAAGTTTCCCTGGGATATAATTTTTTTTCATAACTACCCACAAGAAACTCTTTATCTTTTAAGGGAGATTCCATTTCTCAATTAAAGAGAGCCACCAACTGTTTTATACATGAGTAAATAAAGATGCTGTAGCCATATGTATACAAATTTTGTAGTAAATATTTTTGAGAAATTATCCTAGTGAAATATTTCTGAGAAATTATCCTAGTGTGGGTTCCTAGGCCCACCCTAGCTTATATTTTTCTTTTCAAATCCTTATACCTTTAAGAGAAAAATTGAGGGTGAAACAATCTCATTCAATGGATAATTTTCCTTGCATTCTTACATTGAAAGAGGAGATCCGATGTACCATGTGACATTCAAAAGGAAAAATGATTAATTCTTGATCTAGCATCAACAATCAATGACCAAAGCTTAAGATAAGTACCTGTAGGCACCACCTCCATAAATGGGTCTTTACCCAAGTGAATTTGGCAACCATTACCAATTTTCCTTGAGAGACATTTAAAAATCCGAAGAAACGATGGCATTATAATTTTCCACACAATAAACCCATGAACAAGGAAGTCTTTCACCTATAACAAAACCCTTGCTCATGAAACCCATGAATAAAGCTTAACAAAAATACATATTATTATCTTTGTCTTCTTCATTACATATATACATAATTACATAGTCAATTTGAATTACAAACCTAGTTACACTTTCCAACACTCCCTCTTAACTAGGGAGGTATTCATAAGGGTACATGGTTACTTTCAATATGATTAATCTCATCAGAATTGAATTAGTAATCACATATGTATAGAATCATATCAAAGCATTTTCCTAGTGCAAGGACTTGAATAATAGCCCCGTATGTCAATAATACAATGGCCTAAAATGTTGGATAGACATGTGACTTATAGACACCATCGTCATTTTCTCTCCAAGGTACCTACTCCACCTAGATGTTCCCAAAGTACGACTTTCTTGGAATATTCTTCTCTTGGTTTGTTAGCACTCAAATAATATCACTCCACGACTACACTTACCTTTAATTTCCTATCTCATTCTCAAAGAGTATCGAATGTGAGATGATTACCCAATCCGCCATTATGTCTTCCCACTTGAAGACTAGAGTGATGTGTCTATCTCTCCCTCTCAGCTAGGGAGGATGTATTCCACAAGGGAATGTACTCATTCCTATACGAGGAATGTACCTAAGATCATTCTTAGGAATTATCATGTTTCCTCCATGTAAGAAACCTACCACTAGGGTCCCACTTAATGAGGGAGCTATATAAGAAATGGTGAGACACCCAAATCCTCATGAAGAATTACTCCCCTATATGTCATGGATTTCCATCTTGAGGAATCTTCAGCTTTAGCTTCAAGGGCATAGATCATCGATCACTTTCATCCATGAGTCATGTCATCTACCATAAAGTGACTCACCATTCTTCCTCATCTGGTCCACATTTATGCCATGTTTCTTTTCTTTGAACCATCCCCCAAGGATATTAAACTTATCAAGATAAAAATATACATAAGAACTTTTTAATCAAAAGCTACCTCATTGATGATCTTTGACCATGAAATCTTCCTATAGGCATCAACATCCTTTATTCAGATTCACTCATCTCCTAAAGATAGGAACTTTCAATGGTATTCTTCTTTACCATACTTCTATTTAGCCTACATATCTTCTCAAGATATCTCCTAGTCACATCATCATGAAATATATATGATAACCGCCTCTTGACATGGCTTCAATTCACGATATCTGCCTTTATTTCTCCACGCAATTTCATTTATTTCATGTAACTTTCATAATACACTTCGTTTTTTGTATATAACCACCCCATATTTTGTATGAGGACATATTATGTTGATTCCATGACATCCTATGTACAAGAAGAGATCTTCCTTTCTTTTATCATACTTATAAAGATATAAGTCTATTTCCTCCAACCCTATGACTTCACAGCATCGAGTGTTAACATATATGTACCTTATCTTATCAATTTGAGTAATATTGTAGAAATTTACTTAGAATGTATAACTTAATTCCCTTGACCTGTTTCATCAATGTGTCATCATATCCTAATCCGATAACTATGAAACATATAATTCCATATGAAACCCTTTTATTTCTTTCTAATTAGTGAATCCAACAAGGAATCTATTATAAAGTGCCAACACATGTTTCATATATGAAATTTGATTTAAATTACTATCTTCCATCAATATTCTTATCAACGAGGTTCCGAAGAGCCACTTCTTCTAAGACAAGTGCTCCTCCCATGCATGTATCATGATGATATTAATACATAATGCTTCCTATCATAAAATTTTACAACCAACATAAATCACTTAAAGAGGAAGATGATATCAATCATAATAGAGATCTTTTGCTTCTTCCTTCTTAGATTTCTTTGCATCAGGTTCTTCCCTTTCATCTATGACATGGGATTCTCCCTTTTTCCTCTTGTCCTTTCCATATTTAGGAAAATCCATTTTATAATTCCCAATTTCATTACATCCAAATCATGGTACTTTTTCCATATTTATTCTTTTATTATGAGGACTAAATTTGTTGAATCTTCCTTCTTCCTAGACATGGTTTCAGAGCCTTGATTCCCTTCACTTGATAATGTATCATCTTTTGAATTCAATATTTCTTCCTATATTTTACACAGGGATAATAGATCTTGGAATGGTGTTGCTTCTTTCTTCCCATATAAGCTTGAAGTGAAGTTTCCCCATTTTTTGGGTAGAGCATTCAGCACCACTATGGTCATCTCACTATGAGACATTTATACTCCCAATTTTTGTAGTTGGTCTCATATTTCATTAATCCTCATAAAATATGAAATGATTCCTTCCTCCCTTGAAAATTTCATCTTTCATAGTTATTGTCTCGGATATATTACTTCTCGTGCAGTACTCACGGAGAATAGCCCTAACAATTTCTCATATATTTCTTTTGCAAATTCTAGTTTTAATACATAGGGTATGAGTGATTCCTTAATGGATTATATGAGAACCATATATGCTCTTATTTCTCCTTTCATGTACTTGGCATGAGATGAAGCATATTATTTTGAAGGTTTATTTGTAGATCCTTTGATGTAGCCCATAACTTCATCTTTGATTAGATCCAGGTTTGTCTTCCTCTTCCATGGACTAGAGTTTGATGACCCAACCAATTTGTTGCTTTATTTGAAATATTTCACTATGAATAATTCACAAGAAGTCATAGAAATACTTACTTGAGTAGAGTGACGTCATACTTCTATCTTCTTCCTTGATGACGGTGAAGATGATTGCATGAACTCCTTCTTAGATTGAATTCTTCAAAGTAGGTGATCTTGGATTAAGGGTGTATTAGATGATTACTTCAGAATACTTATGTCTTCAAAGATGTTGGATAGTATTGGATGGAGATTGACGATGTGTCTTCCAACAATGTCTTCAATATCATAATTTTTTGATGGAAAAGATCATATCCTTTATGAGTGGATTCTTTGAAGGTCTTCTTTAGATGGCTTAAGAATCTTCTTGAAAATGGATTTGAATTTTTAGTGAATACTTTGAATTTGGTTATGATGATTTCTAGAGTAGTTTGTTCTTTCCTTTCGACCCTTGAGTGTCTCTTTGACAAGTAGCCTTTTTGATTTAGCACCTTAGCTCTAATACCATATTCAGAATTAGGTAGGGATAGATTTAATTCAAATGATCTACTTGATAATTACTAGTGAACTTACTCCTGTTACTTATGTCTTTTCTTCTTAGCTTATTATGTGTTTCATAAAGTCAATTACCAAAACACAGGAGACATAAATTTAGGCTCTTAGAGCAAGGGCCAAAACCTCTCCCTCGTGGATAGGAAAAACCACAAGAAATTGTTTTTATAGACTATTAGTTGATAAGTACCATGACCATGTCACAAAACCTTGACCCTTGTATGCCTCTGAGATGTTGTCACTTCTTATTTCTAAACTCCTAAAGTTGATCCTTATTTTTTGCACTGTCCTACACCATTCTGCACAAGGACTACAGAGCTTAGGCTCTAACTATATCCTTCATTCTTTTTGAAATCCTTCACCCTAGGAAATATTGGTTTCTAGATGAATTATTTGCGACCTCCTTATTGTAGTATATACTTCATTATTCTATCCCTTGGTCTATATAGAATCAAGTTTCTTTTTCACTCCTTCTTGTAGCACCTACGTTCACCCTTACTTCCTTGGTGTACCTCTGAACTGTGATATGCCACCTAGCACAGATATTTGAAGGTTATAGACCCCACACAATAAAATAATATTTTCCCTTCCCTTACATGTTTATAATTCAAATGTATATTCTTTCTTTCATTTTAGATTATGTACCAAACTGCACACCATGTCACTGTAATATAGCCGTAGATATGTCTGAAAAATTTTCACTGATCCAAACTATTCCATGTGCTTTGTGCTTAATCCAACTGGATATTTGTAGTGGTGAGGCCTTGTAATAAGATGACCTGGCCATGAGTATGCTTGACGGTTCATGAGTCGACATGTGCACTGCTTGTAAGCTGACCTTGCTTGCTATTTATAGGCCAACTTGGAGAGGTATTGTAACTAAGTGTAACGCTTATTTGATTAGGGGTGTTAGCACCATTATTAAGTGATGTTTACATGATTTTTTGACAAGGTATTGAGGCATACATCACTGTCTTTATACGTGTGACAGTTCATATACATGACTCTAATTGATACATTTATGACAAGATTAATGGTGAGCTCTAGTATTGCACCAAGAGTGCCACAACTGCCACGGGCTACCCTACTTTACTTTATCAATCCAAGGCTTGTACAAACTTGGAGGTGACAGGGATTTATACATAGCAAATGCATTATTTTCATTTCATCCTCTTCTTCTTTATGAAAGGGTGTTATTTCTTAAAATATGATAAATAATAAAAAGTAATTCACTGAAATGAAATGACAGAAAGGAATCTAACTCAATTTGGAAAAAGGAAATGAATGAAATAAAAAGAATTTAATATGCGGAAAGGAAATTATAGAGAGAAACTAAATTAATTTGTTGAAATGAAATGAGTGGAAAGAAACTAAACTAAGCTACAGGAAGGAAATGAGAGAAACAAACTAAATTAATTTTCTGAAAGGAAATGACTAGAAATGAACTAAACTAAGCTACAAAAAGGAAACTAATTTAAACTACACTTAAATTGGCCAATTGGATAAAAAAACCCTACTTATCTGATGCTCTATCTACCATGCTTCTATCAATGCATATAAAATATCCATGACTTAATTTTGATTGAGAAAATGTTGATTTTCAGTTTGGAGAAGAAAAGGGGTAAAACGTGCTAATGGAGGGCTTAACACATGTAATGGGGCTTAGAAGTGGAAAGATGGGGGTTTAGACTTTATTAAAGCGCAAAAATTTCTTTAGAGTGGAATAATTCGAAAAGTATGATGGCAGAGGTGCGATGGAGAAAAATTCATGAAGTGCAAAGTGCGATGGCTTAACGGCTGTGATGAGCGAAATGCGAAATGCAAACAGGAAAGAGTTGAGGTTGTGAAAAATGAATTGAGTGACATGGCAGTGGGACCAGCGGCAAAGCACGATCACAACATCATAATTGGCTTTTGCAAGTGGTAATTTTAAAATAAAAAAAGGAAAATGTGCGAAGTGTGATTTCGATGGGTGACATGGCAGTGGGACTGGTGACGGAGCACGATTGAAATATCTCAATCAATAGATGGGAGTGGTAAGTGTTAACGGAAGGAACTAAAAATTGTGATTTATGATTTGCGAAGTACGGTAGCAGGGATTTCTAGGAGGAAAGGCGGGGGTCAACTTTGATGATTTTTCCAGCATTTTTGCATTAAAATGAGTAAGGGGACCATAACCAATAGAAACAAAGGAATAAGGTGGTTGAAGGGTTTAAGTGTTGTTAGGGGAAAAAGGTGGGTGTAGTCGTTAAAATAAGCGCAAAATAGGAGGGAATGGAGGCGTAAAAAAAAGTTTTAGAGGCGTAATGCAAAGATGGAAGTATTGAACATAAATCAATGTTTTTAGTCTATGGAAAGGTTTAACCTCCTCAAGCTCTATCAACAGAGATGAGAAAGGAATTCTAGATCCACGAATTTTAAATTTTTATCCTCTATTCTACTAATCAAGATAAAATGAAAAACTACAACGGAAAACTAAAAAAAAGGACTAAGAAAAAATGAATTTATCAGAAGCGGATCTAAATAAATGGCAGAATAAAAACTAGCTAAATGAAAGGAAAGGATGAAAACAATAGAGAAGATGAGGCACATGATTGGGCCCTAAACCATGAGCCTTTCTCTCTGAAACTTAAATCAGTAAAAGGAAATCAGACTGCTCATTTCATAAAAATAATAACCTCATAATTCTCCGAAAGATTTATTACTGAGTAAAATAAAAATCTCAATAGCTCGCAACAATAGTTCTGAATGGAATCATCCCACTCACTAACTAACTCCTTCCTATCTCTAGCTCTGCTCTATTTATTCTAGAGGACAGCTACCCACAACTCCCTTGAAAGTGGTGATTGACTCCACTTGACTCCTAGTAAACATAGATTGAGTGCTATCCTCTATGATTTGCTTGGCTGCCTCTGCACTCAAATTGCTGGAGATAATGTTTCAGGTGATTGAGTCCACTTAACTCCAAGTCTTTATGATAAAATCCTTATAAAAATGCTTAGTAATTCATTATTTTTTCCACTCAACCTCATATTAGGCACTCGGAGCATGTTAGCCTTAATCACCACCTATACTAGCATCATAAAACCAAATAATAATAAAAATGAAAAAAATATATATATAAGAAGGCAAAAAGGTGACCATTAACCCCTCCAAATATGTCAAATGATGGAGCTTATCATCACCCCCCTATTGACTTGTTCTCATCCTCTGAGAAACTAATCCTCCTCTTGCATTTCCTTCAAGGACTTGACAACCCCCCTAATTTCCTGAGGAAGAAGTGTGTGAGTTTCCCTAAGGGAGTAAAAACCATTATTCTTTTATGCATTCTCCTATTCTCTAACTTGTACATCTAAGTCATTTTCATCATTCAACCCCAGCAACAAATGTGTGCTGAGCTTTAGTCCCAACCATTGGATATTTTTGGCCTACATGGCCCTCTTGTATAATGGTGCCCTTTCCAATGCACCCCTTAGTCTTTCTAGAGTATGGTAATCCCTATTCTTGAGGCTGTGAGGGAGGCTCTTCCATCTCCTCTAGCTGGCCATAATGCACTCTTCTTTTATTTTCCTAGAAACGTCATGAAAGTGGCCTATTACCTATGTTTTAGTGTGAATTTATATTTCAACTAGTGTAGGGTCCCATTCAATCTCTTGATGATTAAGGATGACTCCTCTTGAGCTGAACAATTCTGGTTTGATATGTAAGGGTTCTCTATTTCTTCTTCACACGACCCACCATATCTCTTTTGATCTACTGTCCTCATTCATTATCCAAGATACTGAAGCCATCAACTTCATATCTCCCACTATAGGATTGGGGTCTCAAAAATCCAGATTTGTCAGCACAAGGTTATGCACATAGAAATCTTCCATCTTTGCTATATTAGCCATGCTATCTTGCTTGAAAAAATCCATGAATTTCCTACAATATTCGAAATTTAGGGATCCATGGGAGGCTAGATTTTTTATTTAAAATAGGAGCCATTGGTCCTTAAGGTACATATCATATGAGTGAGAACTAAATTTGTGCTGAAGGGATTCTATGCATAGGTATACGAGGGTGGCTACTTGTTGTTATTTTTTCTACAATTGCTCCTACAGTGCTACATTCTCTGTCTGTGTCTTCTGCAGCTGCTCCTTCAGAACTGTTTCTTCAATTCTTTCTGCCTTCCTTGGTGATTATTCAATGATAATCGGCCTTGTGGGAGGATTTTTTGGCTCTCTATGACTTATCCTCTCACTCTTGTCAGCTCTGAAATACCTAGACGTCTGCCTTTTTCGCTTTGCTCTCAGAGGAGCTAAGGTGGAATCTACCTCTATCTTGAGGGGATGTGGTGCTATGTTTTGAGTCTGATTCTTGCTCACTTTATACTACCTCTATGTCTTCTATTTCCATCTCTTCCATTTTTCCTTGGCTCTTTGCCTCTTCCTCTTTTTCTTCTTGTTCTTCTTCTTCTTCTAGTTCTTCCTCTTCTTCTGGATCTTCTTATGGTTTCTCCTCTCCTTTTATAAGGCTAGGAGTGGAATTCTACCTTGTTTGGGTTGCTATAAAAGCTTCTGTGCTCATATCTCATATTTATGAAAGAGGATGAGGCCATGGGTACGGTGAAGTTGTCCTGTTGATGTTGTCACATGGTATCGAAAAATACACGATTTAACCTCACTGTTGCTGCGCTGCTGACTTCCCTCGATCTCTCTCTCCTTAATTTTTTTTAATTTACTAGATTGGATGAGACAGAGTCTCTTTTTATTAGGTTGTGCAACTAATTTTGGAGTGCTTATGTAATTTGGCCTCAGCTCCATTTTTTGTTAGGGATTGTTGTTTCCTTCTCCCTATTAATTAATGATAGATTGTGGGTTTCCTCCCCTTGTTCTCCTCTAATCCACTTGATTTAAATTCATTTCTTTTGCATGCCCAGGTGGTGTGACTTTGCAGTTTTCCCTTGTCATACTTCACCATAGTGACCAAGCTAACTAGCCACCATTCGTCCCCTTAAACTCTAAGTGTGCAAATTTGATTATTTCTGGCTATTATGGATGCATAGCGAGGGGTGAGAAGCTATACCTAAGTTTACATGTGGTAGTTAAGGCATTTCCAAGAGCTCAAATTTGGAGACAAGCCTCTTATATGTTGCGTTCTTATTTTTTTTCCTGTTTTTTTGGGTGAACAGCTTGCTGAATCAGCAGCTCGCTGAGAGAGTTGCTGGTCTTTCCTTGATGTTCCTTTCTGTTGTAGATGCTACGCGGGTATGCTCGAGATGCCATGGGTGGCACTCTTATCTATCATGGGGTATTCTTCATGAGCTCCTTCCTTATTTTTCTTTTTGTTCAAGAACATATGTCTAAGTTGTAGGAATTCTGTGATGTCTGTAGTAGTATGTGTTTTTCTTTCCTTGCTATATTGTGCTAAAAAATAGAGGAATGTGGTGCATAGAGAGGATGGATGAAGTTGTAAAAAAATTGTGATTCAATCGTGGCTTTTATAAGTGACATACTTATGATAACAATGTGTTTCGTTATTTTATAGAAATTTACTTTTACATGAAACCACATGGTTTGTTCTTTGTTGTTTTATTAATGATTGTGTTACAAGAGTTTATTTTTTTTTTATATATATATATATATATATATATATATATATATATATATATATATATTTGAAATTTAAGGATAAAATTATGTTGTATTTATATTTTTATTAATATAATTTTAATTAGCCTTTCTCCATTTCTTAAAATTTGTAAAAAAAATATTTAGATTTTTTTTTGGTTATTATTATATTTCTTATTAATAATATTATTATAAATTAAATGAAGCAATAACATGGATAGAGTCAGTATGGTTACGGTTAAATTTAATTCTAGTAAATACAACAAAGAAAAACCTAAACATCAGTATGAGATTTCCTATTTTTCATCATCGGAAGTAGAGGATACTATTGCAAGCTATTTAATGTAGGTATTAAAGCTTTTAATAAACTATTGCAAGCCTGTTCAAACTTTTTCAAGGATTTTTTTATTTTAATTTATAAAAATCATATAAAATTTACCAATTTTGTATAAAACTAATAGATTATTAAAATATAAATATTTATTTATAAAAGTTTTTAAGAAAACCCAAATGATTAAAGCAATTTTCTTCAATAATTTATGTGTAGTAAAAATTGTATAGTCATTCAATCTATACATTTTTTAATGTGGTTGTTTTTGGTATAAATATTATTTTAGAATGAGAAAAATAAGTAATTCATGGGGTTGTTTGGTTTATTATTGTTTTTGGGTATGAATGGATTCTCCACCACCACAATGCATAATTATAACACCTAAATTTACCAATTCCTAAAATCTAAATTGACTAGATTCTAAACCTTAACACTAGCTTGAATTTAATGTTTTTACTTTAATTTAGCTATATTTAAACTAAGTTGTAGATACTAGCTACTATGTAGCATTTGTTCCTTTAATATGTTGTTTTTAATTCAAAGTATTACCTTGAATGGTTGAGAATAATGATTGTTATATATGGATCCATATGATTGACATTATGATGAGAAATGGTGTTGTCAAGGTTTCATACTTTCCAATTTAAAAGAGATTCTATTAATATTTTAATGTCTATAATTTAAATTAGAAATAGAACATTTAAATTTCAACCATGTAGATATTATATAAATATTTCCTCAATTTTATTCAATCAAAAGGAGGTTTGCATATTGAGATATTTAATTCCTCTCAACACCTAAGAGCAGAAAGGAATTAGACCTCTCCACTTGCAAGTGTTTCTTCAAGTTTTTTGGCATCTTGAGAGATTTCCTTCCTATGGGCACCTGATAAATATACACATAAGATGGATGTACCTTAATAGTAACAATCATAAATCAAAGGTTGATATTTATTTAGAAGCAATTATGTCTTTTTATTTAAATTCTTCAATTAAAAAGTTTCATAGTATTTGGGACATGTGGTATTAGCAAGCCATGTTATTGTAAAAATGTCAAGATACACACTGTGTGTTGTTAAGGCACTCTCTGATGTGAATTTTTTGGTTCAATTCCATACCCAGATATTTTTGGTTCAATTCCCTTCTCACATCGAGGTGATGTATTTGGACACGATGATGAAGATGTAGTCCTACACACATTACAAAAAAATAATTTAAAACTAAGTTAAAATTTAGTTAATTTTTTGTGTTTTAAAAATCTTCTTAACTTAAGAAGTATTATAAGTTGAATATTTTGATGTTTATCCATGTTTACTAGTCATTACATGGATATGCATGTCTATTGGGTGAATGGTATAAATTTATCTTAGAGGGAATATTTTTAGTAGTACACACAAATCAAAAGTTATATAACCTAGAGGAGATATATATCCATTTTATAAATTTCTGACTTGTATATTAACTATTTTTTATTCTTAATAATAAAATAATAGAAATTTAAAATAAATTTATAATTTAATTAGTTTTTTTTTTTGTAATATTTTTATTTTTAGTTTTTAGTTTTAACCAGATGGAATACATCATGTAGTAAGTGTTTTAATGTCTATTATGGATTGATGTTGATATCATTATATTTATTTAAGGTATATGACTATGTTAATTAGATGTTTTCTATAATAAATGATGAGATGACTAATTATAATATGAATGACTATTTTTAATAGCATGAGAAAAACATAATTTTTTAAATTATAAAATGGTTGTGTGAGAATCATAGTTTTTTTAATTGAATTGAAATGAGGAATTAAAAGTAGTGATCTTCTTATGAATTTGAAAGTCACTCCAAAACATAATTTTCTAAATTATAAAATGGCTATATATAAGAAACACATATTTTTTTAATTGATATGAAATGGCGAGTTAAAAATGGTTAATTTCTCATCAACTTGAAAAAGTCACTCCAAAAAATTATGTCCTAAAGTGTTATGTTGTATTAATTTATTTTGGATGAGGTTTATTTTTGACCAAAATGGTTGCCCAAACAAAATGAAATACATATATATCGTAATATAATTGAAATATATTTTCATAATAGACATTATTTTTATAAATCAAACTTCAAAATATTTTGAAAATTATATTACATTTAATATTATTAAATTACAAAATGAAAAAAAAAAAAAATTCCAAATAGAACAAATATAAAATATAAAAATGACATTAAAGAAAATAGTCATCCAAATAAAATGAAAGTAAAACCCATCCATTAGATAGTATTAAAATCCTATAAAAAAAATTTTTTAACATATTTTAGAGTAATTTAGGGAGACCCAAGATCAATGCTCATGATCGTCAATATAATATCAAGATATATCCAACGGCCTACAAGTCAGATATACCAGATCTTATAATTCAGCAAACTTTCCTTCAAACCACACATCACACATCACTGTATGGTATTAAAATCCCACATTGTTGAATGCTAAGTATGAGATTGAAGGATAACCTTCCTCACGTCAACGACGATCGTGGTTTTGTGCCACACTAAGTAACCCTCATCATTAAGTAACCCAACCGGATGCGAATTTTGTAACATCCATCATTCTAAAAAAATTCCAAGTAATTTGCTGCTACTTACAGGTTCAGTTATGAGGACAAAGAGCAGGACCCCCGGATTCCACGGGGTTAAACAAAATGACATCGGTTCTTTGGTAATGTTGAGAAGCTCGTCAAGTTTCGTAGCGCAATTAGCCGTCCGGTTATTGCAAGTTTAGATTGTATGTTCTTAGCCCAGCGGTTCTAGGCTAGGCGCCGATTCCCTTCCAGGTATTAAGTTAAGTTTTTCTTTTTACACAATATGCTCACCCATCTTTATTGATATTTCCTTTTTCGCAAGGGTTAAATCTCCTCTTTGCTAGATGTAGGAATTTATTCAGGTGACGGTTCTCACGGTTCTTTGCGTTATTACAAGCCTGAATGTTGGATAAGGTCATCAGTCTAGCATTCCATTCTTACATAAGCTTCTTATCTTCTCTTCTAGGTTTCTCCGAAATTTTCCTTCTCTTAAATTGAAGAAGACCTATCTCATAGGCTTAGCTTGTTAAGCACGTTAGCCTCTAGCTGGCCTCCCAACTGGGGTTTTCCTTATGTTCCTAGGGTCTTTCTTTTCGAGTGGAAATTCGGACTTACTGAGGTTATAACAATAATTTTTTTTGTTTTTATCGAGACAAGACCCCGTGCATTTATTATCTTGCTTAGTTATGCTTCCCAAAATGTTATTTTTCTTTCCTAGATTCAGACCCTCATTTTTGGATGATAACTCTGTAATTTGAGTAACACTCAAATTACACTTATATGGTAAAGAAATAGTCGCTACTAAGAAGTAGTAAGACTTTCTTTCTTATGGTAGATCTGTTTTAAATGATTCTTGATTTGTTTGTTTCTATATTTTGGAGCTATTATGCTTAACGTGGTTATTCAATGATTTAAATTTCTAGATTTCAACGTTGTATTAATCGTGTTTCATAGCTATTATTGCACATTTATTCTTTATATTTTTATAGCTAAAACGCTCCTCCTTTTTCTATGTTAATGATGGTTTATTTTTAAATATGGAATATTGCAAAATTGGATGGCTAGAAAGTCATGTTATACATGTGAAATAAGTTGATCAATAAAACTGGTGTAATAAAACTTGTGTGATGTAATTAATTATTTATTATTAATAAATAATAATGCTGGATATTACTGAGGAAGAAATATTATATTTAGAATATTTTTGCTAAATGGAAAAAAATGTTGGTAATTAAATTGAAGATAAATATTTCTTTAAATATCTCTTATAGATAGTTAGAAAGAAAGATAATGAATTTAATATAATGAAAAAAATATAGTATTATAAAAATTAAATTTTATAATAATAATTATTATATAATAAGTAAGTTTATAATAAATATTTCTATTAAATTTATATTTTTATAAATTAGTCGTTTTAGATTTTTAAATTAGTTAGAAATAAATATTCTCTTAAAAAAAATAATAATTACTATTAATAATAACAATTAAATTAATATTAGACAGAGTATTATTAATACTAATATTAATAATATCATTCAGACAATATCAATAATGTTTAAAAAATGTTAATAATATTATTCATCATAATAATTTTTAAAAAATATTAACAATTAAATTTAATGAACCTAATAACATTTAGTTTACTAATAACATTTAAATTATATGATTAATATTAATTTTTTTTTAATGAGTTTATTTTAAATTTATTTAGAAGGAGAAATTAATATACAATACTCAATCTATTAGGCACTTAACCTATTTCTAAGACACATATTAAATTCTATTTATAATATTCAATTATATTTAAACGATTAATATTACATTGATAAATTAATTTTCTAATAAAATTAATAATAATATTGTGTTATTAAGTTTTAATATTTAATTAATACACAATTGAATAAAAACATTATATTTTTTTCTTTTCAATAAATTAAAATTAAATGTTTCATATAACTCTATAAGATAATATTCTAAATTAAAAAGAAATAAAATATATAATATCTATTATATTAAATTTTACTTTTATAAATTATGAATGTTATTGCATGACCTTGTTTTTTAATCTTAGGTTTTTGATAGTAGTAGTCACAAATCAAAGGTCGATATTTATTTATAAGTAATTATGTCTTTCTTTAAATTAGTTAGTTAGAAAAATGACATGGCTTTTGGGACATGCAGTATAAGCAAGCCATGTTATTGTAACAATGTCAATTTAGGCATCAAGGATGTTCATGGCCAACAACACTATCACATAAATTTTTAAATGTATATACGTTTAACTCATATATTTTTTTTTATCATAAAAAATGAAAAGTAATAATTTAAAATTAAGGTATAATTTAGTTTATTTTTTAGTCTTTTTAAGATATTCTCAATGTAAGAAGTATTATGAGGTCATTGTCCTTATGTCTACCTATAATTAGTACTCATTATATGGATATGCATGTCTATTAAGTGGATGGTAGAAATTTACCTTAGAGGGAATATTTTTAGTAGTACACAAAAATCCAAGAATAAGTTTTAATTCCAAACTAGTTATGCCCTTTTCCCTCTTTTAATTAAACTCATTACATCAAAAATGTGATTTAAACAAGTGTGATATGAAGTGACTTATGCTTTTCTAGGCATGTGGTATGGCTAAGTCACAGTGTTGGCCCATGGTAAATTAATATAGCCTATTTACAAAAGATGGAGAAGCTACATATCCAGTTTGTAAATGTTTGACTTGTATGTTAATTCCTTTTCATTGTTAATAATAAGATAATTGTAATTTA
This sequence comes from Pinus albicaulis, assembly GCA_034641835.2. Classification (NCBI taxonomy): domain Eukaryota; kingdom Viridiplantae; phylum Streptophyta; class Pinopsida; order Pinales; family Pinaceae; genus Pinus; species Pinus albicaulis. The sequence continues at coordinate 1,230,168,524 of CM076582.1, read as the reverse complement.
AAATAAAGTCATAATTTAATCAGTTTTTTGTGGTATTTTAATTTTTAGTTTTTAGCTTTAACAAGATAGGATATATCATGTACTAAATGTTTTGATGCCTATTATGGATTGCTCTTGATATCATTATACTTATTGAATGAACACGACTACATTAATTATAGGTTTTCCATAATAAATGATGAAATGACTAATTATAAATGTATGACTATTTTGAGAGAAAAACATAAATTTTAAATTATAAACTGGTTATTTATGACAAACACATTTTTTTTTTTTAGTTTATTTGAAATGAGGAATTAAAAGCGGTGAACTTCTCATGAATTTGAAAGAGCCACTCTAAAAACATAATTTTTTAAATTATGAAATGGTTATGTATGAGAAACACAGATTTCTTTTCATTGATTTCAAATGAGGAATTAAAAGTGGTGAACTTCTCATGAATTTGAAAAAATCACTCCAAAAAATTAATTACCATAACAGTTATGTTGTATTATTTTTTAGATGAGACTTCTCTTTTTACTAAAATAGTTGCCCAAACAAAATGAAATACAAACATTTCATAATATAATCCAAATATGTTTTTATAATTGATGTTATTTTTATAAATCAAATTTTTAAATATTTTTAAATTATATTACATTTAACCATATTAATGTTTAGTATATTAAAGTTGAGTATATAATAATAAAAATTATATTAAAGAAAATGATTAGGTACACAAAAGCTAGTGAGAGAGTCACATATGAATATATTTTGTCATATGTGACCCTAAAATAGTCGTCCAAATAAAAGGAAAGTAAAACGCATCCGTTTCATAGTATTAAAAATCCCATCATGTGAGTGCTACGTATGAGATTGAAGGACAGAATGGAAGTGTGAATGTAGTGGTTCATGCGTGTGAAGTCATGAATCAAAATCAAGCTTTTGTTTGTTTGTTCCTCTGACTGACGAAGCGTTGCACTAAACAAATATGATCGTTGAGGTGAGGAATGTTATCCAAACCACGCAACGATGTACCATGACGGCAATAAACCGTGTCATCCTCAGCAGATTCATAGCGTTTGCGAGTGAGAGTATTGGTTATTATTATTTCATTTGAGGAAACCATGACGATTAGGACATTTGGCTTTACTTTAGCTATAATGTTAATACTCAAGGTGGTTGGCGCCCAAAACCCACCGTTGACGAGTGGTGTCTGTGTGACTCGACTGTAGTGCCACCTAATAATCCTTTCTTAGGTGGAGAACTTGATCAGCGATCTGCCGCAAACCACGCATTCGTTGCAGCTACGACGCGTCGATGCGGAATCAAATTGAGGGCTGGTCAAGTTTCGTGGCTGATTAGCCCTTTAACAATAATCTTAGCCCTGCGGTCCTAGGCTAGGCGGGCGATCCCTTCGAGGTATTAAGTTCAGTTTTTCTTTTTACCCAATATGCTTACACATCTTTATTGAGATTTCCTTTTTTGCAAGGGTTAAATCTCCTCTTTGCTATATGCAGGAATTTATTCACGTGAGGGTTCTCACGGTTCTTTGTGTCACAAGTCTGAATGATGAAAAAGTTCATCAATCTAGCGTTTCATTGTTACATAAGGTTGTGTTGTACTATACAACAATCTTCCTTTTTTCTTAATTTTAGAAATAAAATTCATTTAGAAATAGGGTTGTTTTTTCCTTTTTTATAGAAATAAAAAAAATTAGAAATAAAGATTCATTGTTTCGGAAAGACTCATCTTTGTTTGTATACAAACCAAATACAACATTCAAAACTTCCGACCCGATCAAATATAAAAGACCTTATCATAAAAAACAAGTCAAGTGTAAAAGTCCAATGAATAATAATCGCAATCGGAGATCGGAGAAATCATTGGAGGAAAATTTAACATATAAACCCAAATCCTCCGATACGATTACCTCGATAGCAAAACTTCAATCCCAAAGGGTTTAAGTTATCCATTTACATACTTCCGATGCGATACGACCAATCACAATCGCATGATCGGAACACTTTTAATAAATTCTTTGTGTTCAATTTCAAATTCTCCGATGCGACGCGTGTTATTATAATAAACGCTTTTCAAAAGCAAAACAAACATTTGTTCATTTAAATGCAAAAAAAAAATTATATGGTAGACCCCACCATCGGAAATCAGAGAAAGCCATTAACAATTCTTTTCGATTGAATCTCTCCGATTGCGATCTAAAACCATCTAATCGGAAATCAGAAAAGTTTGCAATCGGAATCAGCCAATCGAGAAATCTGTATTATGATTTTTATGTACCATTTGAAAACTTTCGATGCGATTGATACATGATATTTATTACGTTCGAAGAATTCAGGATAGGTAAATATTATAATATTTCACAAGGCGTCAAATCTCCAATTGTATGTTGGTATTCAATAGCAAATCAAATGAATATTGGTTGATGATTCGGTTTTAAATACATGAGTGTGACCCAAAGAGAACATTTACGCGCTATACGAAACCAATAAATAATGAATCATGTGTTCATAATCATTCCTTTCAAGTTGCTTGTTTGTCACGACTGAAAGTTTATTGTCTTGCAGAATCAAGGAACGCTGAATCCTTTCATTCACAGACAAAGGGAAATAGTATCAAACACAGAAATGTCGAAGAGAGCGAGGAGAGCCAAGACTACTGTTCCCGTTAAGTTTGTTGAGACTCCTACAGTCTCAAAAGGGAAGCCAACAAAACTGAGATTAGTTACAGATACATCATGCCAAGGGCTCGGAAGAATGACGTGGGAAGGAGTTTACAATCTATTGGAGAAAGAAAACCCCAAAGCCACAGTAGAAAAGGCATCAGTTCCAGATGAAGATAGCTCAGATTCCAACTCTGAGATTACTGAAAAATCACTTGCAAATTCATTTCTACATCGAATTGCAGCTAGAGCAAGCATCATGCCTTATTATGATGTGATTCGATGGGTCATCGATAGTGTGAAAATAAAGGACAGAACGTTTGTTTCAGCTTCTGGAGTGTCTTTTGGATCGTTTAAAGCAGAAGACATTAACGCAATGTATCATCTTCCTAATCCACAGAAGGTTTTTCGATCGCTTCCCTCCTAGATTCTCAGAGAAAGCTAAAGCTGACTTATCCTCAATAGGAGATTGGTTTGGAGAAGAAAAGTTCACATACATCAGGATTTTTGGGAGTATTGTGGAACCCGATCTTCTTCCTCTTATTGTTCCAGACAAACTTCTCGCCCAGAAAATATCCTATCAATTAATAGTGGAAGGAATATCGAGAGCTTTAAACAATAGTAAGAAGAGAATGTGGCCTCCATTCCCGTTCAATTGTGGTCAGTTTACTTTAAATGACTTCAAACATGCAGAAAAGGAAGTCGCCAAAATAAAGGGTTGTAAATTTGCAACCATTCCAGGGAGACAATATGATCCATGACAGATAGTTTTTAATGTTACTACTTCAGTTTCAATTGTTCGATTTGAGCATGAACCAGATGAGTTTGATGAGTTGTTTGTTTCGTTGAATGATTTTCCTCAAGTTTATGATTTAGCCAAGTCTAAATTCCAGAAGGAAGAAACGAATAAATTTTTGTTATTTAGAGGTCAAAGATTGTTGAGAGTTCCTCTAGACCAACTGAGAATTCCAATACAAGGGTCAGAGACAGAGGGTACATCTCGCAAAACGCCAGGAGAAACATCTGCCAGTAAAGTCATTACATAATCGACTATTAAGCAGCCAACTGTACATACTGAAAAGGTGAGCACCGATGGAAAACCTGATGCTCAGAAAGGGAATACTGATGGTAAATCCGATCGAAATACTGATCAGCAGTCCACAGCTCAGACAATAGAAAAACGCACAAGTACTGATACTAATGTGCATAATCAAAGAGGAGGATCAGATAGAAAAACCATTGAGTAGGGAACAAATATAGAGAAAGTAAATACACAATCGGAAGGAAAATAAACTACTGAGAAGATTATAGACTCTGCTGATCTTAATGTTTCTTCTCAATTGTTGAAACAACACGATCAATTTGCTCAGCAATTAGCACTGCAGGATAAAGATAAAGAGTAAGTAGAGCAGGATGTCGAAATCATTCCTCAACATCCCACATGGCAGATTGTATTGAAGATTGAGGATATCCCTCCTTTGAATGTATTTTATAGCCCTAAACATAAGGCTGTTGTTAGAAAATAGAGAGAAAGAAGGAAGATAGATGAGGACATGTTTTCCACTCCACAGGAGGAGTTCATGAATATTGTCTACAAGAATACTGAAGTGAATCCATCTGAGGATCTCACTAAGTTGTCTCAATATGCAGGAGCATATAGTGCTACAACAATAGATAAAGCTGCAGAAGTCTCTCAGTTGATGACACAAAAAGATCTCCATATAGCTTTTCTTGAAGAACAAGCCAATGAAAGTCAGCAAAAGATTGCTCAATTGGAACAACGATTACAGGATCAAGAACTAAAATCTAAAGAGTTAGAAGAACAGATTTCCACAGAAAAGAAGAAAGTTGATGAGCAAGTTTTAGGCAAACAACAACAATTGAATCAATAAATTTCCAAGTTACAAGATTTATTGCAAAGTGAGAAGAATGCGAAGATCGTACAGGAAAAAGAATTTCAAGCAGCTTTAGAGAGGTTCAAAGATTTCCCTAAATTAAGTGAATTCAAATCGGAAGCTCTTGAAGTTAATAAAATTTTGTGTCAACAATTAAATGAATTTTGTACAAAATTATCACAGGCAGAACCATTTTGTGATATTACATCATCCTTGATCCAGAACATTATTACTCTCGGGCAAGAAATTGATGATGTTGATGAAAATATTTCTGAATTTCTTACTTGGCAAGATACAGAAAAAGGAAGAGAAGCTAATCTTCCTAGGATAGAAGAAAGACATAAAGAAATCTTGTTTACAGAATGGGAACATCAGATAATGAAAGCTGAGAGAGCAATATCAAGAGCTAGGAGCATGATGAGTAATATAATGCAATTTATCAATGACAGTCTGTATTCAATTAATCTCATTTCAGATTGTGTTCCTGGCAGTTTTCCTAAAGTGAAAGAAGCCGAAAACAGATGGAAAGAAGAAATGATGAATAAAAGTCAACAAATCAACAAACTTCAAGCAATATCTTGGAAAAATATGTGGACTTATTTAATTAAGCCAAACAATCAACAAATGGGTATTAAATTCCTTTCAAATGTTGTTGATTGTTTAATTTCAGAATTTTTCGATGCCACATACACTGGACAGCTACATTCCGAGATGAGTCATCCACCGAGGCTCCAAGATATGCTGAAAATTTGCAACTTGGCTCCATCAAGCGAGCAAGAAAAGCAATGAATCAGTTTCATTTAAGATAGCATTTCTGTTTTTAATTTGATAGATTGTAGCAGTAGTAGTAGGATTCTGTTTTTATGTAATTTCTTATTTAAATCCCTCTCATGCATTTAGAGAAGGGATCCGGATTTGTAATATTTTTGACTTGGAGTTTACATTTCTATACTCCATTGCCTCGTATATTTTATAAAGGATCACATCTCGTGATTTTGTGTTGAAATTATCTTTGAAGTGTTGCATTTATGTACCTTTGGATTTGATTTTACATCAGAGTTACTGGATTAGAGTATCAGATTTCATTTGAAAGTCTTCAAGATGAGTGAGGTATTTCCATCTGTTCACTGTTGATTTCCTTTGTCATATGATATTCGCTTTAAAGTTTGCTATCATTTATATATTTGGTTTTCATAACGTTTCTTTTTATATATAATTTATAAATATAATTGAAATGTTATCTTTCATAAGCATATATAGATGGTATACAATGATGAATGCATATGCTAATATAACTTTGTTTAATTTCTTAAACATAGTTATCTTTATTTGTTTCTGCACTTTTCAATTTAAATAATAATACATTTTCATGGTTATTGTTAAATTGGAACAATCTTAAGTTGTATTCACATATAATTACCCGGGTTAGTGTTGGAATTTCTTTATCAGCATTTAGTTTAATTAGATAGTTCTATTTCAGTCAATTTAGTCCCATTTCCACTCATCCAAATCAACCCATCACCAACCCATTTAGTTATAAGGAAACTGGTCCTTTAAATCCAGTCGGAGCCACCATACCAAACGAAAAAGGAGCTGTCCTAAGGTCTCGACCGGGTGGTTTTCCCCAATGTTTGAAGCAAAGATTTTCTAGGCTTCAACATTTTTGGCGCTAGAAGGAGGGAATGAGATATGAATGGCAAGTAAATCTTTATCCACAGGCCATTCTAAGAGCAAAACACCCTCATTAACTTCTTCAATTTCTTCTGAAATTCAAAATCCTAGAGAAGAAATTGCAAAGAATATTCATACACCCACTACCAAAATCTCAAAATATTCAGACACGCAATCTCCTGAGTCTCCTGAAGTTCAAGATTTAATCCATAAATTGAAAGGATTCTCACTATCTCTTGAAGAGTCTGAAATATCGGAAGGTAGTGTAAGCTCAAAATTTGTTCCTTCAAAACCTCTTACTAGGTTGCAAAGTGAAAAACTTGGTATTCCTCCGAAAGAATTTCCTTTACCTAGTAAGGGCAAGACAAAAAGAATTCAATCGGAATCAGAAAGTGATACAAGTTCATCATCTCATATTCAATCACCTGTTTTCGAAACCACAACTCAACAAAGTGCAGTTGTTTCCACATCATCTCCTCAAACATCTTCCCCTCAGTCATCATCAATCTCAACATCATCTATTCCAACAACTTCTATTCAAACACCACCAGTTTCTACTACTCCTCCAATAGTTGTTCCAATAATGGCTAGACCATGGGCTACTCCAGGGGCAGTCAACATGGCTGCACCTTTACATGATTTACCAGACAATCCTGGAAAATGGCTTCCAAAATTTAGTCCAGATATTAACATTCAAGCTGAAGAACATATCAATAACTTTATGCTGGCTATAAATTTGAATGGGGTCACACATGAAGATGTTGTAGTCAGATTATTCCCTTATACTCTTCAAGGAGCAGCAGGATCATGGTACTTTTCATTACCTTCGGGATCCATAACAAGTTGGGCCATTTTTGCAGATCATTTTTTAACCAAATTTGGAGATGACCGATCAATAGCTACTTTACTCAATGACCTCTAAAATTTGAAGATAGAACCCAAAGAGCCCATTAAAGATTTCAACGCTAGATTCAACAAACTCTTGAACAAAATCCACACAGATTCACAGCCTAGTGAACAAGTTAGAAGTGAATGGTATATAATTGCCTTACCCTCAAAGATAACAATTTTTGTAGATAGAGCTGCAAAACCTACATTAGCCGAGAATATGAAAGAGGCTATTGCAGTAGAAAAACGAATTATTTCTCAAGAAAATAAAAATGCTATTGAGGAAAGGAAATCAAAGAAAGTCAGCTTCGAAGATCATTCAAAGAAAAAGGCCAAAGATCCATATGACATGGAGGGTTTACATAAAGTTCTTAAAACCATGTCAAATGAAATGGTTGAAATTAAAAAACAAGTAGCTGAAACTTCTACCAAAAAACCATTCCGAAATTTCAGAAGAAACCAAGTTGAATCTAAACCTCATAATTTAATCTCTAATGCAGAATCAAAGGAAGAAGAAGAATAAGAAGATACATCTTTAGTATCAGATGATGAAGATGAGAATGAAGAAATAGCTGAATTACATGGAATGTGGGATTTTATTCTCCCTAATTCTGATAGTGAGGTAGAACACGAAGCTATGCCTATAAGTACTAGGAGTAAATCTATAGCAGAGCCTATACAACCAGCTCCTAAAAATAAAATCACAACTCCAAGTACCAAAGAAAAATCCCCTGCAAAGAAAGCTTCTTCATTACCTACTCAAAATCAACCATCTTCTTCTAATCCTCCCACATCAACAACAAAGACTTTAGTGGTGTCAGATCCTATGGAGTACAACATTGTCGAAGACATGAAAAAGATCAAAGCCAACATTTCCTTACATGAACTCAGCAAACTAAAACACCAGCAGAAGTTGCTATTGAAAGAATTAAACGCTACACCAATTGCTCCTTTACCAAGTGGTGTAGTTGCAAAAGCAGCTAGGGGAGCTGGTAAGCCACCAGATAAGGTAGATGCTACTGATACCGTGCTCATTGGAGAAAAATCAAATTCTCAAACTCCTCCTTTTCTTCTGACTTATGAAATGTACAATAATAATCTGCATAATTTTTTGATTGATTCTGGAGCTTCCTCTAATATAATGCCTACTTCTGTTTGTGCCAAATTGAATATCGAACCACAAAAATCAGCAGTTCATATTGTTCAATTGGATTGCTCTAAAGTTCAATTTGTAGGAGAAATCAATTCAGTTACTATCAGATTAGCTTCCGATCCTAGAATTGTCCAAAGAATTGATATTTTGATTGCTGATATTCCTGAATTCTATGGATTAATCCTAAGCAGGGACTGGTCTGTGAAACTTAATGGTTATATCTCGACTGATTATTCAAATATGTGGCTCCCCTACAAAGGGAAACCAAATCAAATCAAAATCGAACGAGAAAAACATATGACGCACATTGTCACTGAATTTGAACAACCTAATGAACCTGTGGCATTCAACAACAATATTCTTGGAGGTTATTCTGCTGAATCATTTCTTGGAAAATTCGAAGCACCCCAATCACCTTTTTCTGTAAATACTTTTGTTTTTCAAATAGAAAATTTTTCACAATCCGATTCTTCCAGAATTGTAAATACTTCTAATGTAATTATAGATAATTCAATAGATAAATCTTTATTTTGGTCGTTATATTTTGATGGATCAAAGTCTAGTGATGGAGCTGGAGCTGGATGCATTTCAATTGATCCAGATGGAGAGAAAACTATGCTGTCATGTAGGCTAGAATTTGAGTGTACTAATAATACCGCAAAATATGAAGCCTTGGTTCAAGGACTTTATAAAGCAATAGGGTTAGATGTTAAATACTTGAAAGTCTTTAGTGATTCCGAAATTGTCATAAAACAAGTTAGGAATATTATTCATTGCCTTTCAGGACATCTTAAACACTATCAAACCCTAGTACAAGATCTCACCACTCATTTTTTAGCATTCAATATTTCTCCTATTCCTAGGAATCAGAATACATCAGCTGACTTGTTAGCTAATGTTGCATCTAAACTCCTACCTGCTGAAGATTACAGTCCTGATAGATTTTCTGTAAAATTAATTTTTCGTCCATCTGTCCCAAAAAATGTTACAAATTGGAGAGTTTTCTATCATGATCAAGATATTTTAAATTTCATGACTTCAGAGAAATCATATGATGAGAAAATTATTCATGAAAATGATCATGATTTACAAATTGCTTCAAAAGGTAATGAAAATCCCATTCCGAAATCTGTTGTTAAATTGGAGGACTTATATGACATTAAAGACACATTCAAGAAAGTCACTAATTCCAAACTTCAAAGTTCCACTTTGAAGTTTGAATTAGTAAATCTTGGTTCTGATTCCAAACCTCAAAATGTTAATTTAGGACTCAATTTAACACCAGAAGAAAGGAATGCTTTCATTAAACTCTTGAAAAAATATAAATTTTTTTTTTGCTTGGAATTACGATGATTTAAAAACATATGATACTTCGGTTATTCAACACACAATTCCAATGCTTCCTGATATTAAACCTGTTCAACAAAAGCTAAGGAAGGTTCATCCAAATCTTGAAGGACAAATCAAATCAGAACTTAATAAACTTTTAAAAGCCAAAATCATTTTTCCTGTTAGGCACTCCAATTGTGTTTCCAATATGGTACCTGTAAGGAAGAAGAATGGTGATATAAGAATCTTTATTGATTTCAGAAATTTAAACAATGCATGTTTAAAAGACAATTTCCCATTGCCAACCATGGAACAGATACTTCAAAAGGTAGCTAGTTCTGAACTTATGTCCTTTCTTGATGGATTTTCAGGCTATAATCAAGTCTTAGTTCATCCAGATGACAGATTGAAAACAACTTTCAGAACAAAATGAGGAACTTATGCTTATCAAAAAATACCTTTTGGACTAATAAATGCAGGAGAAACTTTCCAAAGAGCGATGGACATAGAGTTTAAAGGTCTGATCAATAAGTCAGTTGTTGTTTATCTTGATGATATAACAGTATTTTCAAAAAAGAGAACCAATCATCTACATGATCTAAAACAAATATTTGAAAGATGTAGAAGGTTTGGTATTTCCTTAAATCCAAAGAAATATTTCTTTGCTTTGGATGAAGGAAAACTCTTAGGATTTGTTGTGTCAAAAGATGGTATATACATTGATCTAGATAGAGTAAAAGAGATCTTTGATATTTCTTTACCTCATAACAAAAAATCCATGCAATCATTTCTTGGACTGATCAATTTTGTAAAAAGATTCATTCCTGATTTTTCTTTAATTGTTTTACCTATGCAAAATATGATCAAGAAGAATTCAGTATTCAAATGGGGGCATAAAGAGAAAGAAACCTTTGAGGCAATCAAACAAGCAATCATTAATGCACCAGCATTGAGTACCCCGGATTTTTCTAAAGATTTTATTTTATATACCTTAGCCACCGAGACATCCTATACAGCTGTTTTAACACAACTCAATGATCAGAAAATTGAAGCACCAATTTCTTTCTTTAGCTCAAATCTGCAAGGAGCTGAACTGAATTATTCCGATGTTGAAAAACAAGCCTTTGCTGTTTTTAAATCAATCAAGCATTTCAGACCTTTTCTCTTGAAAAATCATACAAAGATCATTGTCCCATTCTTTGCAGTGAGGCAATTATTAATTCAGAGAGAAGTAGGAGAAAAACGAGCTAACTGGGTAACAGCTTTACAAGAATATGATGTTGATATTAAACCAGCTAAGATTGTTAGAGGACAAGGTTTTTGCAGACTATTAGCAGGAGCTCATAACATACCAGAAAATCAAGATTCAAATCAAGATATTCAAGTAAGTCAGATAAGTGTTACAGATTCTAAATCTCAGTATGTTGATCTCATCTATTACTCAAAAAATGGGTATGATCCTTCTAATCTCAGCTATAAGAGAAAACGTGCTTTAAGGTTAAAGGCTATTAAATATGAGATCATTGATAATGTATTATTTAGGAAAAAATATGATTCAATTTTATTAAGATGACTTGAAAAGACTGAAGCTGAAAAGGTTTTTCAGGAGTTGCATGATGGACCAGCAGGAGGTCATTTTGGAGGTGACACCACAGCTCACAAAATAATTCGTGTTGGTTATTACTGGCCTACCATTTTTAAAGATACACATGACTATGTAAGGAAGTGTAGAATTTGTCAAACTGCAAGTGGAAGACAAAGGAAACCAACTTTTCCTTTACAACCAGTAAGTATTGAGCAACCATTTGAACAATGGGGGCTTGACATTATTGGTGAGATAGTACCTCATTCTTCCAAACAGAACAAGTACATCCTTACTGCAACTGATTACTTTACAAAATGGGTAGAGGCAATCCCTTTGAAGGTAGCCAATTCTGATGCAATTATTGATTTCATAGATCAATTCATCGTAACTAGGTTTGGTGTACCTCAAGCTCTTGTCTTTGATAATGCATCTTATTTTTCTGGAAATAGTTTAATAGAATTTGCAGTCAAAAGAGGTTTTAAACTGAAATATTCAGCAAATTATTATCCACAAGGTAATGGTTTAGCTGAATCCACTAACAAAAATCTTATCAAAATCATTAAAAGGACTATTGATCAAAATCAAAAGAATTGGCACAAATCTTTAATCTTTGCATTATGGGCTGATCGTATCACTAAAAAATCTTCAATAGGAACTTCACCTTTCAATTTAGTTTATGGTAAATAAGTTGTGATACCATCAAATTTAACTCTTCCATCATTAGCCCTAGTGAAATTTATTGAAGAAAATCCTTCTTCATCCATTCAATTGAGATATGATCAAATCCTTAAACTAGAAGAAGATAGAGATAAAGCTAAAATTATTCATGAAAAACATCAACAACTTGTAAAATCTTCTTTTGATGCAAGTTCTACCGGCTCAAAAATTTTGTTAATTGGTGATCTTGTTCTGAAATGGGATAAAGCACATGAAGAAAAAGGTAAGCATACCAAGTTTCAGAAAATGTGGCTTGGACCATTTCAGATCATTGAAAAGATAGGCTCAAATACATTCATACTCCAATATCTAACAGGTAAGAGAGAATCTCTTCCTGTAAATGGGTTTATCTTGTAGAAATTCTTTTCATAAGGAGGTAACCCCTTCTTAAACTATACATATTCCTTTCTGCAAATTTTTTAATTGTTTTGGCAAATAAAGGTTGTTAATGAGTCTCTAATTGACTGTTTACTTGTTAGAAAATTTCTTAGGAAGAATATTATAAATATTTATTTTGAGTAAATAAGAATTTTTAAAGAAATGATCATAGTCTTTTGATACTTTTAAATAAAATGTTAAACTTTGAAATATTATTCCAATTATTTGCATGATCTTTTGAAAACTTGAGGGAAATATAAATCATTATAAGTTTATTAAGCAGAGAAAGGTTATCTATAAAAGTAAATATTATTCAAGTCTTGGTACTCAAAAAACTCTGAAAATTGTCATCCATTGATTCTCAAGGATAAAACTATTTCACTCCATCCATTTAGGTTGTGATTTTTTAGAATGTAATTCTAAGAAAATATGTTAAAATTTTTAAGAGATAAGAGGACTCATCATGAGCCGACTTACCATATTCATAAGAAGTAATGAAACTGACATTACCAATACTGCACATCAAAACAGGGTAATGGCTTATAAATATAAGACAAGGGGTCTCATCACGAGCCAACTTGTTCAGTTTAATTACAACAATTGAATGGAATTTTTATTAACTGGCTACCAAACCAGAACAATGGCTCTTAAAAATAAAAAAATAAATAAAAGAAAAAAAACATGAGATAATATGTCTTATGAATTTATCTTTTAAAAAGTCATAATCTTAGTTGGATGGGACAATGAATAGTCAATGGTTAAAAGGTAACCCTGTCGAAACTATGAACGTTTGCGGGCAGCAGAGGCAATACCTATGACAATAGAGTATATTATAAAACCAAACTTGGATAAATCCACTTACTTCATTATTAATACCAATCAAAGCTTGAGATAATCCAAAAATGTTTTTATTCTCAAGAAACTAGAAAGAAATTGTAAATAATTTTTATTCTTTTTCATAAGTTAGATTTTATTTTTGATTATCCTAGGATAGTTTTCATTATCTTTAAAAATCTTTACTTACTGAAAATATAGTATTCATTTTATTTTTTCAGAGATAACTGGTTCTTTCAGTGAATCGCCAATTGTTGTACTATACAACAACCCTCCCTTTTTCTTAATTTTAGAAATAAAATTCATTTAGAAATATGGTCCCTTTTTCTTTTTTATAGAAATAAAAAAAATTAGAAATAAAGATTCATTGTTTCGGAAAGACTCATCTTTGTTTATATACAAACCAAATACAACATTCAAAACTTCCGACCTGATCAAATATAAAAGACCTTATCATAAAAAACAAGTCAAGTATAAAAGTCCAATGAATAATAATCGCAATCGGAGATCGGAGAAATCTTTAGAGGAAAATTTAACATACAAACCCAAATCCTCTGATGCGATTACTTCGATCGCAAAACTTCAATCGCAAAGGGTTTAATTTATCCATTTACATACTTCCAATGCGATGCAACCAATCGCAATCACATGATCGGAACACTTTTAATAAATTCTTTGCGTTCAATTTCAAATTCTCCGATGCGACGCGTGTTAGTATAATAAATGCTTTTCAAAAGCAAAACAAACATTTGTTCATTTAAATGAAAAAAAAAAATTTATATGGTAGACCCCACCATCGGAAATCGGAGAAAGCCATTAATAATTCTTTTCGATTGAATCTCTCCGATTGCAATCTAAAACCATCTAATCGGAAATCAGAAAATTTTGCAATCGAAATCGGCCAATCGAGAAATCTGTATTATGATTTTTATGTACCATTTGAAAACGTTCGATGCGATTGATACATGATATTTATTACGTTCGAAGAATTCAAGATAGGTAAATATTATAATATTTCACAAGGCGTCAAATCTCCAATTGTACATTGGTATTCAATAGCAAATCAAATGAATATTGGTTGATGATTCGGTTTTAAATACATGAGTGTGACCCAAAGAGAACATTTACGCGCTATACGAAACCAATAAATAATGAATCATGCGTTCATAATCGTTCCTTTAAAGTTGATTGTTTGTCACGACTGAAAGTTTATTGTCTTGCAGAATCAAGGAACACTAAACCCTTTCGTTCACAGACAAAGGGAAATAGTATCAAACACAGAAATGTCGAAGAGAGCGAGGAGAGCCAAGACTGTTGTTCCCGTTAAGTTTGTTGAGACTCCTACAGTCTCAAAAGGGAAGCCAACAAAACTGAGATTAGTTACAGATACATCATGCCAAGGGCTCGGAAGAATGACGTGGGAAGGAGTTTACAATCTATTGGAGAAAGAAAACCCCAAAGTCACAGTGGAAAAGGCATCAGTTCCGGATGAAGATAGCTCAGATTCTGACTTTGAGATTACTGAAAAATCACTTGCAAATTCATTTTTGCATCGAATTGCAGTCAGAGCAAGCATCATGCCTTATTATGATGTAATTCGATGGGTCATCGATAGTGTGAAGATAAAGGACAGAATGTTTGTTTTAGCTTTTGGAGTGTATTTTGGGTCGTTTAAAGCAGAAGACATTAAGGCAATGTATCATCTTCCTAATCCGCAGAAGGTGTATAACAAATAATTTATCAAAGAGTTTGCTGATAATAATAAAGTTCAATCTGATCCTATCAAAGATTGGAGGAAAAATCCTGAGAAGCACAAAAATTAAACATTTGGTATGTATTCTGTAGATTCCCTCTTACCTCCATATTGCTATGCCGCTGCCATGATGTGTAGATTATTTGGTAATGATAATTCCGCTAGGTTTTCTATACAAATGGTCCCATTAATCTTAGCTGATGTCAATTCCGACATTATGGATTGGGCTGTTATTCTCTCTGATAGAATGGCTAATAGAATACTCGAGTACAAACAAGATAAAACTGCTGGAAATTCCACTCCTTTTTTCTTTTGTGCCTATATTCTAGATGCTCTTTTTTTTTATTCCGAGTTTCCCTTGTTAGGATGGAAATGGACTCCTGAAGACCCTATCCCAATTCATATATATCATAAACTTCTTTGGAAAGTTCATTTCCAAGATAATGTGTATAGAATATGCCATGGTTTCCTTATCCCTGTTTTTCAAACCATTTTCAATCACTTCCCTCCTAGATTCTCTGATAAAACTAAAGCTGACTTATCCTCAATAGGAGATTGGTTTGGAGAGGAGAAATTTACATACATCAGGATTTTTGGGAGTATCGTGGAACCCCATGTTCTTCCTCTTATTGTTCCAGACAAACTTCTCACCCAGGAAATTTTCTATCAATTAACAGTTGAAGGAATATCCAGAGCTCTAAACAATAGTAAGAAGAGAATGTGGCCTCCATTCCCATTCAATTGTGGTCAGTTTACTTTAAATGACTTCAAACATGCAGAAAAGGAAGTCGCCAAAATAAAGGGTTGTAAATTTGCAACCATTCCAGGGAGACAGTATGATCCACGACAGATAGCTTTTAATGTTACTGCTTCAGTTTCAATTGCTCGATTTGAGCATGAACCAGATGAGTTTGATGATTTGTTTGTTTCGTTGAATGATTTTCCTCAAATTTATGATTTAGCCAAGTCTAAATTCCAGAAGGAAGAAATGAATAAATTTTTGTTATTCAGAAGTCAAAGATTGTTGAGAGTTCCTCTAGACCAACTGAGAATTCCAATACAAGGGCCAGAGACAGAGGGTACATCTGGAAAAACACCAGGAGAAACATCTGCCGGTAAATTCATTACACAATCGGCTATTAACCAGCCAACTGTACATACTGAAAAGGTGAGCACTGATGGCAAACCTGATGCTCAGAAAGGGAATACTGATGGTAAATCTGATCGAAATAATGATCAGTAGTCCACATCTCAAACAACAGAAAAATGCACAAGTACTGATACTAATGTGCATAATCAAAAAGGAGGATCAGATAGCAAAACCATTGAGCAGGGAACAAATATAGAGAAAGCAGATACACAATCGAAAGGAAATGAAACTACTGGAAGATTATAGACTCTGCTGATCTTAATGTTTCTTCTCAATTGTTGAAACAATACGATCAATTTTCTCAGCAATTAGGACTGTAGGATAAAGATAAGGAGCAAGTACAGCAGGATGTCGAAATCATTCCTAAACATCCTACAGGGCAGATTGTATTGAATATTGAGGAGATCCCTCCTTTGGATGTATTTTATAGCCCTAAACATAAGGCTGTTGTTAGAAAATAGAGAAAAAGAAGGAAGATAGATCAGGACATGTTTTCCACTCCACAGGAGGAGTTCATGAATATTGTCTACAAGAATACTGAAGTGAATCCATCTCAGTATCTCACTAAGTTGTCTTAATATTCAGGAGCATATAGTGCTGCAACAATAGATAAAGTTGCAGAAGTCTCTCAGTTGATGACACAAAAAGATCTCCATATAGATTTTCTTGAAGAACAAGCCAATGAAAGTCAGCAAAAGATTGCTCTTTTGGAACAGTGATTACAGGATCAAGAACTCAAATCTAAAGAATTAGAAGAACAACTTACTATAGAAAAGAAAAAAGTTGATGAGCAAGGTTTAGGCAAACAACAACAATTGAATCAAGAAATTTCCAAGTTACAAGATTTATTGCAAAATGAGAAGAATGCAAAGATTGTACAGGAAAAATAATTTCAAGCAGCTTTAGATAGGTACAAAGATTTCTCTAAATTAAGCGAATTCAAATCGGAAGCTCTTGAAGTTAATAAACTGTTGTCTCAGCAATTGAATGAATTTTGTGCAAAATTATCACAGGCAGAACCATTTTGTGATATTACATCATCCTTGATCCAGAACATTATCACTCTCAGGCAAGAAATTGATGATGCTGATGAAAATATTTCTGAATTTCTTACTTGGCAAGATACAGAAAAATGAAGAGAAGCTAATCTTCCTAGGATAGAAGAAAGACATAAAGAAATCTTGTTTACAGAATGGGAACATCAGATAATGAAAGCCGAGAGAGCAATATCAAGAGCTAGGAGCATGATGAGTAATATAACGCAATTTATCAATGACATCCTATATTCAATAAATCTCATTTCAGATTGTGTTCCTGGCAGTTTTCCTAAAGTGAAAGAAACAGACAACAGATGGAAAGAAGAAATGATGAATAAATGTCAACAAATCAACAAACTTCAAGCAATATCTTGGGAAAATATGTGGACTTATTTAATTAAGCCAAACAATCAACAAATGGCTATTAAATTCCTTTCAAATGATGTTTATTGTTTAATTCCAGAATTTTCCGATGCCACATACGCTGGACAGCTACATTCCGAGATGAGTCATCCACCGAGGCTCCAAGATATGCTGAAAATTTGCAACTTGGCTACATCAAGCGAGAAAGAAAAGCAATGAATCAGTTTCATTTAAGATAGCATTTCTGTTTTTAATTTGATAGATTGTAGCAGTAGTAGTAGGATTCTATTTTTATGTAATTTCTTATTTAAATCCCTCTCATGCATTTAGAGAAGGGATCCGGAGTTGTAATATTTTTGACTTGGAGTTTACATTTCTGTACTCCATTGCCTCTTATATTTTATAAAGGATCACATCTGGTGATTTTGTGTTGAAATTATCTTTGAAGTGTTGCATTTCTGTACCTTTGGATTTGATTTTACATCAAAGTTACTGGATTAGAGTATCACATTTCATTTGAAAGTCTTCAAGATGAATGAGGTATTTCCATCTGTTCACTGTTGATTTCCTTTGTCATATGATATTCGCTTTAAAGTTTGCTATCATTTATATATTTGGTTTTCATAACGTTTCTTTTTATATATCATTTCTAAATATAATTGAAATGTTATCTTTCATAAGCATATATAGATGGTATACAATGATGAATGCAATATGCTAATATAACTCTGTTTAATTTCTTAAACAGAGTTATCTTTATTTGTTTCTGCACTTTTCAGTTTAAATAATAATACATTTTCATGGTTATTGTTAAATTGGAACAATCGTAAGTTGTATTCACATATAATTACCTGGGTTAGTGTTAGAATTTCTTTATCAGCATTTAGTTTAATTAGATAGTTCTATTTCAGTCAATTTAGTCCCATTTCCACTCATCCAAATCAACCCATCACCAACCCATTTAGTTATAAGGAAACTGGTCCTTTAAATCCAGTCGAAGCCACCATACCAAACAGAAAAGGAGTTGTCCTAAGGTCCCGACCGGGTGGTTTTACCCAATTTTTGAAGCAGATATTTTCTAGGCTTCAACAGGTTATTATTCTATAGGTTTCTCCGAAATTTTCCTTCCGTCAAATTGAATACCTATCTCATAGGCTTAGCTTTTTATACACAATAGTCCCTGCTGGCCTCCAAACTGGGGTTTTTCCGCTATATTCCTAGGGTTTTTGTTTCTGAGTTTAAATTGAGACTTACTCACGTTATAACGTTATAAGAATGAATTTCTTTGTTTTTATCGAGACAAGACTCCATGCATTTATTATTTTGCTGCTTTGTAATTTGAGCAACACTTATATGGACTAGTATGGACTATGTTATTTTTGTGAAATGATGAGAGCAGTAAAATTTGTGATATATAATTACTTAATTATTAATAAATAATAATGTTGGAAATTATTTAGTGACGAAGTTTTAGAGTTAGAATTTTTTTGCCAAATGAAAATAAATGTTGGCGGTTAAATTTAATGTAACACTATGTTTTATTTTAATTATGGTTTACAAAATTTTTATAACACATTGAATTATTAAGAGAAAGAGAATTAACTAATATGGTTATTTGTTAGTAAGACTTGAGTTTATTTCATAGTAAAATGAATTAATAATTCAAGGATTAGAGAGTAAAAAGGTAGATGTAGTTTCTCACACTTATATCGGGAAGAGAATAAAAAAGAAACCTTGAGTAGGGGAACGAGTTTTGTTCAAAAAGAATGATGAGGGTTAACAACAATATGTCTCAAAGAGTTGTCTAAAGCAAACTAGTGGAGCTATCAATCCGAAGACAAATATAGGGTGGAGTGAGTTCCTCACGCCTTTCTTCTAATGACATTGTATAGTGAGTAAGCCTCAAGTTCGGAGCATGGTGAAGGAGAGGAAGTTATTGCTTCTCTCAAGGTTGGGCGAAACCATGAGTTAGATATGTATTTTTGTTTTTTTATCTTACAGTTCAAGTGATAGAAACAAGAAAGAAGTGTGTATGACTTAGTTCTATTATTCTGTCATTTATTAATCTCTGTTAAGATTGAATAGTACAAAAAACTCCAATTTCTTTAACTTAGAAGGCGGAGTCTTGAAGTGAAAATCTAGAAGATATAATTTATTATGTGTCATGCACAAGGAAAAACGTTACAAGTTACTACAAATTTAAATTTTGTACAGAAAATAATATCCTACATGACACACACAAAAACTAAGTAGAATGATTCATATATCCTACCCGCATTAGAAATAATGTGCTTCCTCTCTGAGAGATTGTGTAAATCATTAAAGAAACCATAAAGATGGTAGATTATGGGTAAACACGACAAATGTAAATTTAGACTTTTAAGGCTTAGAGGTTTAGTCGAGGCTAGTGGTGAGAGAGCATGGGTCATGTTCATCTCGCCATTCCAATTGGAGGTTTTTGTAGTACACTAGAATAATAAAGAAAGAAGAAAAAAAATAATGTAGCAATTTATCTTTGTTAATTACCAAGTTTCGATAGAAACTAACGGAAATATAACTTATAACTGAAGCTATGCAATTCAGTGGGCAATTAAAGGAATGGCCGAATGCATTGCCATATGGTCGTGCTCTTCATATATGCAGAAGACCCAAATTTCTTATTTAAACATAAAACCCTCATGTGGAGGAAGAAGGAGAGTCATGCATATGAAATTTACATACATTGTAGAAAATTAAACATTGATACAAGACAAAGGAAAATAAACATTAGAACATCTCACATCTTCCATAAGATAATTCTACATTTTAATAAGTAAACAAAGAATTAAATTGGCATGAGCTTAACATAAGTTTGAGGCACAAAGGCCTTCACACCCGAGGGGAAACAGTTCTTTCAAATTACTCAGAATAGGGAGACAAATATTTTTAAGCTAGTCAGAAACATAATGAATGATTATGCAATATTCTTCAATGAACTCTAGGAACCCAGAAAATGCATTCCATGGAGGCACAGCCAAGGTTGTATGCCACACCTGTACACATGGAGGGTATAACCCTCAACAACAAAGAGAAACGAGTTAAGAAAGTATGTGTAGTAGATTAATGGGGGCATACTTGTGCAACTATCGTGGAGATACAATGTTGAACCCAAATTTCACATATGGTTCTTGCTTCAGCCAAACCCTGACCGAAAAAGAAAGCATGGTAGGGTTAAAACACAGAAAAGAGTTCAAGATTTAATCCTGTAACAACGATGATAAAAAAATAACTTAAATGAAAAACATATTTGAAGTAGGAAAAATCAACAACATTGTGATACCGTTACCTACTCAGGTCAGGCTTTCAATGGCCGGAATCACATCCTTTAGTCCATAAGAAGAAAACTAAATTGAAATGTTTATTTACTCTCATCATGGATGGGGAAAGCTAAGAAAACGAAGAGAGTTCAAGCGATAAAACCCTTATCATGGCTAGCCACCCAAATGAAATAAACTCTAAATATTCCAACGGTAAATGAAAAACATATAGCACACCTGTAATAGTGAATGACTCAACATATTACGTTGAAGGAAGAGAAATTCACCATAAACCAGAAAGAAACACAATAGGTAAGAAACAAGTGAACCCCTTGTACAAGAACAAAATCTGCATAAATTTTGTGCATGAGGAATGGTTAAGAATATAACCATCGATTATGAGAAAAAACTCACAACAAGGTAAGAGGCTGATACCTCCAGCATCCATTCGAGACTTGCAGAACCGTCTTAAGCACATAACAGTTTAGCAAAGCTGAACAGACTCGCGTGACGTGAATAATGATCTAGATGGTGAGGCATGGGTTGGGTGATTACCCTAACCATCCCGGCCTTCATCAGGACCATTCGATGTAAGTTTTAATAAATCGATGGTACCTAGACCCTGATGAGGATTAGTTGCGGGACCACTGCCAGCCACCCATCGTGATAGACGACCAGAGAGAAATTATGTTATGTGTGTGTGTGTGTAAAATGAATTACGTTATGTGTTAAAGGTAAGAATATGTTTATGAATCGTGACATATATGTGTAATTAGAAATATGTGATGCAACATAGATAGAAATATGTTGATGATTAGAACTTCACTGGTATATGGTAAGTTGTATAAGTACCTAGTTAAATTTTTTATGGTGAGTTTTGTTATAGATGTGACAAGTGGTATGAGAGCGTGGTTACACGCTGGGGCCTGATGGGCCATTGAGCTAACGTGGGTGTTTTCATTTTTTTTCCTGTTTGAAATTGTGCACACTAGGAGGAAGAATCTTAAGAAGTTAAAATGAGGAGAAGATCCAGTCAGCAAATGTCAAGAACTATTGGGGAAGCCCATCCCTTGTCCAATTCTGAGGTCAACCCATAAATGTAGGTGCAATTAAGTGTGGAAAAACACCAATGAACTAGTTGATTTCTTGAAGAGTGAAAACATCAGACGAATATATTGTTGGATACGATGCATCAACTTTATATAGAGTTGATTCAGATACAAAATGATAATGAAATGTTGATGGTAGAGCAAGAAAGGATACTGAAGAGGCTCTAAGATAAGAATAACTATCATACAATATAACTAATTCTAGTGAGGGACACCCATGGAGAAGGAGAGTAACAACAAGAAGTTCATGACAATCCAGGAGGGAGTTGTAGTGAGTGGAGTACTAAGAGTAGAACTTATAATGAAGTTTAATCTCATAATATTTCATATCAGCAAGTGTTGAAAAACCGTAAAGTAGAATTACAAGGTAAATTCTCGAAAGTCAAGCATCATGCATTCAATGGAGAAGCTGGAAAGTGGTAGAAACTTGGGTAATTAAAATGAATAATTATTTCCAAGTATATGAGTATAAAAAAAAATTCAAGCCTCGCCTAGATATTTATCAATTGTGGCAAAATGATACATTATGGTGGGAAGAGGTAAAAAATGTTCGTGGAATTAAAGACCAGAATGTGGCTTGGGATGAGTTACTACAATATTTCAAGGACAAGCACTTAACTGAATGATTTTATGATGAAAAAGCTTGAGACTTTCATGATTTAAACCTAGGCCAAACAAATATGGATGATTTAATCACTAAAGATACCTCTTTGTTAAGATACATACCATATTTGAGAGATGAAAGGGAAAAGGTACAACGATTCTTGAGTAGTTTTCCTTCTCACATGAAGAAAAGGATCGAGTTTGTGAATCCAAAAAATATCAATGATGTAATCAAAAAATCACATATGTGCTATCAACAGTCTAAGTAAGAGGGAGAAATTGACAGAAGTTGGCCACCAAGGAAAGGGCAGAAAGGGCCCTCGAATTTAAAAATAACAAACGAGGAACTTATAAAAATGCTGCTAGAAATTCAGCAAATAGGCAAGTTGGGAAAAATTGGCAAAAGCCCAAATGGGCAACTGAAGAGTGACATACTAAGGCTTCCAACAGGCCAAACCTTGGACTGTCTCAAAAAGTATCATTACAATGTTGACGATGTGGGGAGCCAAATTATTTTAAGAACTATCCACATCGAGGGAGAAATGAAGTTACAACCAATCTGCAAGAGGCATCTACAGTGGGGGATGTTGTGTGAAACACACCCAAGATAAATGATGCACTAGAGGATTGATAAGCGGATTACCAGCCAACTATGATAGAATCAAAAGGTAAGCTAAAAAACCAATATGTTTCCATTTTGGGTGATCCCAGTGCCAGTTTGAGTTATATAAACCCCCACGTAGTTGAAAACTGCAAACTACAAAATAAAAAATTTAAGAATCCATGGTTGGTACAATTGGCTATGGGAGAAAAGAGACGAGTTAATGCTAAAATTTCAAATTGTAATCAGAATAAAGGATAACATAAAACAACTATAGAACTAAATATTCTACCTTCGGGCTCATACAATATTTTGTTGGGAATGGACTGGTTAGAAGGACACTGGTCATTAGTGGATTGTAAGGATAAAGTCATCCATTTTAAAGCAGAATATGATGGATGTCAGGAATTGCAGGGGATTAAGAAGCCACTTCGATTGCACCCCATTACTGCATCCCAGCTGGGTAAATGCATTAGAAATGGGTGTAAACCCTATCCAATTCAGGTGGGGTTCTCTAACTCCAAGGATAAGACCCCGATGTTGGAAATATTCCAATTGTATAGGAATTTATGGGTGTGTTCCTTGAAAATATTCTAGGATTCCCTCCAGAATGAGAGATTTACTTCACTATAGAACTAATACCTGGGGCAACACTTGTGTCACGAGCACCATACAAAATGAGTGTGCCTGAATTGATAGAATTAAAAATGCACATGTAAGAAATAATGGAAAAATTATATAATCAGCCAAGTGTGTCCACTTGGGGAGCACCAGTGTTTTTTGTTAAGAAAAAATATGGTACTATGCGAATGTGCATGGGTTACCAAAAGGTCAATAAATTGACTGTAAAAAAGAAATATTGATTTCCACACATATATGACCTTTTTGACGAGATGAAGGGGGAAATAGTGTTTTCCAAGTTTTATTTGAGTTCGAGGTATCATTAAATATGAACTAAGGACGAGGACATATCCAAAACATCTTTATATACCTTATACGAACATTATGAATTTGTTGTGTTACCATTCGGGTTAACCAATGCACCAGCAACTTTCGTGAGCATGATTACATGGTACTTTTCACCCATTTTTTGGATACATTTGTTTTAATATTCATTGATGAAATATTGATTTATCCTAAGTATATGGAAGAACACAAGGAACACTTACGCTTAGTGTTGAAAACTTTACGGGAACACCAAGTCAACACCAAATTTAGTAAATGCTACATCTACAAAGAGCATATTCAATATTTGGGCCACGTAATATCTATTGAGGGGATTTTTATAGAGCTCGAAAAGATGAAGATGATTATGGAAGTGAAAGTTCTTATAAATGTAGCAGAGATACGTTCATTCATGGGCTTAACTGGTTATTTCCCATGATTTATTAATGGATTCTATAAAATAGCCTTTCCTATTACCTCCTTGCAATAGAAGGTTTGAGTATTTAAGTGGAATAAAGAATGTCAAAACAACTTGGAACGATTGAAAGAACCACTAACTACTGCCCCTATATTAAAAGTAGTAGATCCATGCAAGGAATTCATAGTCTGCACCGATGCCTACAAGGAAGGAGTGGGAGTAGTATTGACACAAGAAGGTAAGGTCATAGCGTATGAGTCCATAAAATTAAAATATCGTGAGAAGAGGTATTATGCCTATGATTTACAGTTAACTACAGTAGTGCATGCTCTGCAAGTTTGCGGACGTTACTTGCTGAGAAAAAGGTTTGTGCTAAGAACTGACCATAGAAGTTTGACTAGCTATTTTAAACAATCTGATTTAAATGTGCGCCAAGTAAGATGGAACACTTCCCTGAGTGAATTTTATTTTGACATTCAACATGTAACAGGTAAGGAGAACCATGTTGCTGATGCTTTAAGAAAAAAATTGCATTGAATTTATAAAATTTATTTTAACCAAGTTGAATCTGAGTTCTAGGAACAAATTATGGATGCAACAAGGAGAGACCCTAAATATCAATTCCTATGGAAGCAAGCAAGAGAGGACGAAAAGCAAGGAAGGAAATCAGATTATGAAATTAATGATAAACAACTCTTGTTATTTCGACAAAAGATATGTATTCCAAATCAGATGAGCTTAAAGGAATTGAATTTGGCTAAATATCACCAGTGTTCATATGAACGACATCCCAGATATTAAAATAAGTTAACAAAAATTACAAAATACTATTTTTGGTTGGGAATATGTAAGAACATTGTTGAATACCTGACCAAATTCATGGAGCACCAGAAGGTCAAGGTGGAGCCCCAACATACAACACGATTGCTTCGGCCTATCCTTGTACTAGAATGGAAATGGGAGGTCACTTCACTTGATTTCATCATTGGGTTACCAGGAAATAAAAGAAATAATGATTCAATCATGGTGATGGTTGATAAGCTCAGCAAGGTAGCTCATTTCATACTTGTACAGTCAACCTACGAGACAATTCATATTGTTGATACCTTCATGAGAGAAATATTTGTATTGCATGGTATTCCAAGAATTTTCATCCGAGATCGAGATGTAAAACTTACATCTGCTTTGTAGAAAACATTATTCACTGGTTTGGGAACAAAAATCCAGTTTTTTATAGCTTATCATCCTCAAATGGATGGACAGGAAGAGAGGGTAAATCAAATATTGTACGATATGTTATGCATGTACGTAATGCACCCATCTACCAAGTGGGAAGAGTATCAACATTTCGTTGAATTCTCCTATAATAATGGATATCAAGGATCCCTCAAGATAAATACTTTCAGAGAACTATACGGAAGACAATGTTAGACCCCAATAAATTGAAGAAATCTAGAAACCACGATGATGTTTGGATGGGGCATGCTAGATGAAATTGAGAATGAAGTAATAAATATTAGATATAACTTAAAATCACCTCAAGACAGGAAAAAGATATCTGTAGACCAAAAGAGAAGCTTTCAGGAATTTGTGGTGGGTGACCACGTATATGTAAGAATAAACCAAAAAATAGTAATTTCAGGTAGAATACTTGTGCCAAATTGGCTCCCAAGTCTTGTGGACTATTTTGAATTCTAGAACAGATAAGGTCGTTGGCTTATCGACTGGCTCTGCATAGTTTTATATTAGTACATAATGTGTTCCATGTATCTCTATTGAAGCGATACATACATCATCGTATACATGTGATACACTGGAAGAGTATACATGTAGAACTAGATGACGAGTTTCTAGTAGAAACTCAATGTATCCCCGATCAGAGAGAAATAACGCACCGAAGGTGAGTCATAACCCAAGTTAAGGTGAAATGGAAGCACTTGAGCCTAGATGAGGCTACCTGGGAGGATGAAAATTTTAATTGAGAAGCATATCCTTAAATTCTTTCAATGAAAAAGTAAGACCGAGGATGAGGTTTACCTTAATCGGGGAAGATGTAACACCCTGTTTTATTCTAATTATGGCTGAAAAAATTTTTATAATACATTTGAATTATTAAGAGAAGGAGAATTAACGAACATGGTTATTTTTTAGTAATACTTGATTTTATTTCATAAATAAAATTGATAAATTATGCTTAATAAAATGGATTAACTGAATGGTAAAATAAGTCCAATATTCCAGAGTAAAAAGGTAGAGGCAGTCTCTGACAGTTACTTCTGCAAGATGGTAAAAAGGAAATCCTGAGTAGGTGAAGGGGTTTTTTTCAGAAAAAATGATGAGGGTTAAAAATAGTACATTGCAACGAGTTGTCGAGAGATGGTAGGAAACAAGTGGAGCTCTGAAACTCAAGAGAAGTATAGGCTTGAAATTGGAGAATCTAGCCTCAAGTTAAATTTTTAATGTAATTGAAGGCTAAGGTCTTGACATTGGTCGAAGAGGGACATTTTATTTGTATAATAATTGTAAAGTATTCTAAAAACTTCACAGTTCACAAGTATTAGTCTAGAAGGTTCTAGATAGGTGTTGAATCATTAGTCAAAGAGATTAGTCATAATGAACTATGTAACAAATCCCTGAGATGGACGGATGACTCAAGGAGTTAGTGAATGAGTCATAGATAGAGTAAAGTATGGGTTTCTAATTACAAGAGTTACTTTCTAAAATTTAGGAATCTGTTGATAAATACTTAAAGGATAGACATTCATTAGGTAGAGGTAAGCTTGCAGAGAGAGAGGAGAAGCCCGAGAGACAGAGAGGGTTCTCTGTAGGAAGAGAAGGCCATGCACAGAGAGCATTAGCCAAAGCTAAGTTGTAAGTATGTTCTATTGTATCTGTAATTTTATTGATTAATGAGAAATTTAATTTCATTGTGACTATGTGTCATTTCTATTATGTGATGAGTGATCCATAATCGAACAAATTCCTTTTACGTGTTGAGTGATCTATAACTGAAAATTTATGGTTTTTGTGTAATAAACCACTGTGGTATGAATTTAGATAAATGATTAAATGAATGAATAATTCTTCTGATTGAATAAGACTTAATGGTTGGGTAGAATCTGTATGATTCCAGTTAGGGTGTTAATTTGTTGATTATGTGTGAAAACAAACAAGTGCAGATAACAATTGTGGGCAGGCTAAGAACGAGAAGAAATCCAAATTATAGATTCGGAGAAGAAAATATAGAGGGTGTTATGTATTCATGCTTGATGGTTATATGAATAAGTAGAAGAATAAGCTCAGGAGAGATCAACGCTTTTAAAAACTTAATAAATCTCATGAAAAATAGCAGAGATGCAGAGTAGCGGTGGTCAAAGAAAACAAAGAAAAGAATAAGGCATAAAATCCTTTAGAAGATTTTGAAAGGAAGGGAAACAAACAGCGCAGGTTAAATCGCAAAGATATGAGCAAGATCGATTGTCTAGATTATATGGGAAAGCTAAATTTGTGAAAGTGCGAAGTGGACACATGTTGGGTGGAGCACCCAAGCGCACATCTCAAATTGAATATTTTAAGGTTTAGGGTTAAGACTTGGAAGGAAAGCTATTTGTGTTGCGATGTGAAGAAAATCGGCAAGGACAAGGTAGAACCGTTAGATCTGGGCGTAGATAAACGGTGGAGCTTAAAGTGCAAAAAAAGTTGATTTCGCACATCGGCGATTATTAAGTTTATGTGCTAAAGACTTTTCATGTTAAACAAAATAACTTTCGATGCGGTAAAGGGAAGAGCCACGTGTCATCCCAACACTAAAGCGCATATCACACATCAGCGATTTTAGTGTTTATTGTAAGGACACCGCAAGGTAAATGACTTAATTTGCGATGTGGTAAGGATTGAAAGTTGCGATGCGGTGAAGGGGAGCCACATGTCGACATAGAGATGAAGCGCATATCACACATCCCAATTTTTTCTGGTTACTGTTAAGGGTTTGCACAATAAGTTATGTTTGGCATGATATGATGTGGTCGCATATCAAACAGGATAAAGGTTAATTGGGGGAGTTAAAAGGTGCGACATGCACAATGTTAAGTTGGGCGAAGTGCAAAGTGATATATCTTGTGAATTTTGAAATGATAATATCACGAAAATAGTTAAGCGGTGAATCTACGGGGAGGTAAGTTGTAAGGGTTGAAAAGTGTGATTCGCTGTGATTGGTCTAGTCATGTGTGGGTCCATAACTAAAGGGGAATCCTCGGTCCATGGACTGAGTTCCTAAGGATGGATTGAGTTCCTAAGGTATGGACTGAGTTCCTAATGTATTTCTTCTAATAAAATTGTCTACTACCTAAGGCGCTAGTGCAGAGAATGGGGGGAGGAGAGGAGGTTATTTCCAATCTCAAGGTTGGGCAAAACCATCAGTTATCTGAATGGAATAATACATAGATAATTATTATTTTTGTTTATCCTACAATTCAAGTGATAGAAACATGAAAGAAGTGTGTATCACTTAGTTTTACTATTCTGTCATTTATTCATTTCTTTTAAGATTGAACAATACATAGAACTCCAATTTATTTAACTTGAAAGGCAGAGTCTCGAAGTCAAAATTTTGAAGATATAATTTATTATGCGTCATGCCGAAGAAAAAAACATTACATGTTACTACAAATTTAAATTATGTATAGAAAAATATATCCTACATGACATAGATAGAAACTAAGTAAGTCGAATGATTGCTATATTCTATAGGCATTAGAATTAATGTGCTTACTCTGCCAGTGACCCAGTAATTCAATAAAGAAACCATAAAGATCATATATTCTGGGAAAAAATAACTGTAAATTTAGACTGTTATGGCTAAGAGGCTTAGCACTGAGCCCCGTGGTGATAGGGTAGGGGTCATGGTCCTCTGACCATTCCAATTGAAGGTTTTTGTAGTACACTATATTAATAAACACAGAATAAAAAAATGATGTAACAATTTATCTCTATTAAATACCATTTGTGAAAATAAACTAACAAAAATATAACTTATAATTGAAGCTGTGCAATTCAGTGTGCAATTAAAAAAAGAGAAAAACGCATTATCATATAGCCGAGCTCTTCATATATGCAGAAGACCCAAATTTGTTATTTAAAAATAAAACCCTTAGATGGAGGAAGAATCACAATCATAAATATGAACTTTATATACAAAGGAAATACAAAGGACTACTTGCAAAGGACTAATTATGATTTTTAATAATGAAACAAACAAGTACATTGCCACCATATTAAAATAACTGCTAGGTGCCATGGCCTTCAAACCCTAAGGGGAAAGAGTTCTTTAAAATTACTAAGAAAAGGGAGAAATAGCCTTTTAATCTAGTCTAAAACTAAATGACTGATTATGCCATATTATTCAACGAACTCTAGGAACCCAGAAAATCACATGCATGCACTTACACCCGTGGCTATATGTTGCACCTATACACATGGATGGTAGAACCCTTAGCAAAGAAGAGAAATGAGTTAATAAAGTATTTTCATTAGGTTACCAGGTGCATACCTTTTCAACTATCGTGGAGATAGAATACTGAACCTGAATTTCACATGTGGTTCTAGCTTAAGCCAAACCTGCAACAAAAAATAAATCACAGTAAGGTTAAAAAGCAGAAAATATTTAAAGATGTAATCCAATAACACTCATGAGAACAAAATAACTTAAATGAATACCTGATTTGAATTAGGAAAAATCAACAAGGTTGCGATACCATTACCTGCTCAGGCGTGGCTTGCAATGGTCGAACTCAGGTCCTTCACTCCACAAGAAGAAAACTAAATTGAAATATTTAGTTACTCTCGCCATGGATGAGGAAAGATGAGAAAATGGAAAGAGTTCAAGCGATAGAACCCTTATCAAGGTTAGCCATCCAAATAAAATAATATCTAAATATTCCAACCGTAAATGAAAAAATGTATAGCACACCTGTAACAGTGAATGATTCGACATATTACGCTGAAGGAAGAGACATTCATCATAAAATAGAATAAGCACAATAGGTAAGAAATGACTGAACCCCTAGTACAAGAGAAAAAATTGCATAAAGTTTGTGCATGAGGAATGGTTAAGAATATACCCATCGGTGATGGGGAAAACCCATAACAAGGTAATGGGTTTATACCTCCAGCCTCCATTTGGGACTTCCAAAACCATCTCAAGCACAGAACAGTTTGTAAAGTTGAATAGACTCGCGTGGCAACGAAGAATGATATGGATGGCGAGGCATGGGGTGGGTGGTTAGCCTAACCATCCGTGCCTTCATCAGGACCGTTCGATGTATGTTTTCATAGAACAATGGTATCCAAACCCCAATGGGGTTTAGGTGTAGGACAGCTTCCCACAAACAATCATGACAAACAGCCAAAGGGTTCCAGAAAACGAGATGGACCAACATTCAATACTTTAATGAAATTTGATGTGTAAATTACTGGTTGATATGTGAGATTAATAACACCCTTAAGACAAGCATGTAATATATAAAAAATAAAAAACATAATCTTTATACATTGTAATAAAACAAAATCCTAAGATACAATTCCTTTGATGTTCGAATGAATATGAATAAACACATCTGTCCGAGCACGAGATTTGGCACCATACAAGTTTATGTTTATATATATATATATATATATATATATATATATATATATATAATGAATTATGCTATTCGTTTAAGGTAGGAATATGTTTATAAATTGTGACATATATGTGTAATTACAAATATGTGCTGCAACATTGATATAAATATGTTTACAATTAGAACTTCAATGGTATATGGTAAGTTGTATAAGTACCTACTTAATTTTTTTTATTTTTTTTAATTATTTATTATTTACTATTTTATGGTGAGTTTTCTCTTAGATATAATCATTTAATCCCCTAAATATCTCTTAAAAATGGCTAGAGGAAATATAAAGAATTTGAGTGAAAAATAGTATTATAAAAAATAAATTTTATAATAATTATTATTACATTATAAATAAGTTTATAACAAATATTTTTGTTATCCCCGGATGCGGGTGCAAGTGGAGTTAATGGGGACGATTGGACGGAGGGCAATCAGACGGGAGGCCACATGCCATCCCATATGGGACCATCGAGCCCACCTGACCGCAGTTAATACCCCCCGCCTGCTCTTAATGACATTTGATATGGAGACGATTCTCAATACAGAAGTTGATGTTCAAGGTAGCCTCGACTGCCGCAACAGCGTTTCACATCGGGTTAACAGGTCTGGTCATTCAATGCTGAGGATTGATTGTTGCAGGAAAAGGTTGTTATATGCTATGGCTCCGCTCTCCCCTACGCCGATGAATTCGTGGTGTAATTCTGTTGAGGACAGAGCCAGAGAGCGCACCACCACTGGGAAGCGCAGTCGCCATACCTATTGCTTGGAGCCCGCTGACAGTCTTCACATTTCCATTGCAGGCTCTTGCTTGTCTGCTACTGTGGTTCTGGGCATTCCACCTGCACCGAATCCTATCAATTCTCAGTCGCTCCAGAGCTCCAGCTCCAATTCGGCTGCAAACATGTCCCGGCTAAGGCAGAGGATGCAGTGCAGGAGGGGGTCCTCTCGTTCTGCCCGAAGGCATTCGCCCTCCATTTCTACTTCCCCTTCAGATATCTCAGCGCCCTCAGACAACCTCCCATGCCTCTTCCATGGTCGCCTGCTCCGCTGAGGCCGCAGTCTTGACTCGCCATCCGGTGATGCGCTGCCAGCATAGTCCCATACAACTCTCTTCTCGTTCGATTTTGTACTTAACAGACCAAGAGTAAATGTGGCCATCTCTGTTGTCTTCCTGGAGGAGCCCCTACCTGAGAATCCGCCAGAAGAGCAGGTTCCTGTCGACGGCGCAAACATGGAAGCGATGCAGCAGGACTCAAGGGGACAGCCTAGCAAGACCAGGGAGATTTTGCAGGAGGACTCGGGACACGTTCAGGCAAATTTGATAGAAAATCCTTCAGCGGTCCACTTCAACGCAAAACTCTCCCATGCTCAAGACGAACCAGAAGAATACGGATGCAGGATCGAGGAGGTTTCTCCTGATGAGTAATTCGGCCCCCTTTTCTTGTTACTCTTGCTTTTTCTCTGCCTTCTCTGAGGGAGTGTTTTGTTGTTTTAATGTTTCCTTCAGCTATGGTCCAATTTTTGTCAGTGACCAGTCTCAGTCTTTAAGAGGTCCAGTTTTGTTATTGTCGAGTGTCACAGCTATATAATGTCTATGTTCCATTCCAGTCCGATCCCCTGCGTGGGATTTTTTCAGTTGGTGGCTCTTCAGGCTGGTTTCCCTCTAGCAGGGCAGCCAAAAACTAGTCTCTGTGAGTTCAAATTGCCTCCTCGTAGGCACTGTTATGGCCTCAGCCAGATGTACTATATTTTTCACTGTTAATAGAATACTCTAACTTAGAAAAAAAAAAAAAAAACAAATATTTTTATTAAATTTAAATTTTTATAAAGATTTTTAAATTAATTTAGAAATAAATATTTTCTTTTTTTAAAATATAAAAAAAATTATTATTATTAATAATAAAATTAATAACATTATTAATAGAATATTTAGGATTTTTCAAAAAAATATTAATAATATTATCAATCATAATGATTTTTAAAAATTATTAACAATTAATGTTATTTATCTAATAACATTTAAAATATACTATTAATATTAATATATATAGTATGTTTCTTTTACATGTTTCTTTTACATTTGTTTAGAAGAAAAAAATGATATAAAAAACTCAATTTATTAATAACATAATTCATTTATAACGCATTTGTAAATTTTATCTGTAACACATATATGTTCAATCTTATTCAAATCATTAATATTTACATTTATAAATTTAAGTTGATAATAAAATTAATAATAATAATTTTGTGTTGTTAAGTTTTAATATTTAATTAAGAAAAAGTTGAATACAAACATCATATTTTCTCTGTTTCAATAAATTAAATTTTAATGTTTTAATTTATTGGAATGTTTTATATAACTTGATAGCATAATATTTAATATTAAAAGAAATAAAAATATGTAATATCTGTAATATTAAATATCAGGTTATTGATGATAAAAATGTTATTGCATGAGCTTCTATAATTGTAACTTATTAAATATTAAAACATATTATAATTGTAAGTTATTAAATATTAAAAACATAAATAGTTAAATTACTAAATATCGTCTTGATAAATATGATCGGTTCTGTTTTTTAATTTTCGAGTTTATATATATATATATATATTTATTGCAGTATTTTGTTTTTATAAATTGACGTTTTAAGGTATTTATAATTTTATTTTGGTTTTTATAATTTTATGTTAGGAATTTTGCTTCTGTGATCCATGAAATGTTTATAAGAAATTTTTCGAGAAAATCACATTAAAAATCCATGAAATGTTTATAATTTTTATGGTTTGGGGCACAATATACCATGGGTTGAGATACACTGTCGGGAGCATGACACTCCATGGATATACTGATGTCGATTGGGCGGGCAACGTGGTGGATCGCAAGAGCACATCTGAACGACGAGTCAGTGTGGTTCTTCATCAGGACAAGATGAGATATCTGATCAATAAACCTAATTAAATAGACATAAATAGATTATTATAAATAAATTTATAATAAATATTAAGATATTTTTATATTTTTATAAATTTTATATTTAATATTTTTAAATTAATTTATAATAAATTTTTTAAAAATTTATTATCATAAACAAATATTACTCTTCAAAAAATTAATAATAATAATAAAATTTAAACTAATATTAAAACAACGCTATTAGTAATATTATTAATAACAATATTTTTATTAACATCATTAATATAATATTAATCATGTTTAACAAAACAATGTTAATAAAATTATTCATTATAATAATTATTATTAATTATTAACATTTAATGTTACTAACCTAATAACATTGAGATTATTAATAATATTAAAATTAATAAAATGTTATTAATAACATTAATAATATGTTATTAATATTAATTAATTTATTTTTAATGTTATTATTGCTCTCTTTTTTAGAAAGAATCATTGATATACAAAGCTCAATCTATTAGTAACACATCACATTTCATAATCACATGTTAAATTTTGTTTGTAATGTATGTATGTCCCATAATATTGAATCTTATTCAAAATATTAGTATTTATATTTAAAAATTTACATCGATAAAAAGTTAATAATAATAATTTTTTGTTGTTTAATTTGTGTTATAATGTTTTGGTATTTAATTAATACAAAGTTCTCTACAAAAATTAAATTTATGCCTTTTCGATAAATTAAATTTGAATGCCTTATATGTGATCACTTCATACTAATGTGGTTGATATATCAAATATATAACATAACTTCATACTAATTATTCAACATTGCAATGTGATATTTCAAAATTAGAGGTAAATATTAGGGTTAATAATATTTAGGTTTCTAATATTGGCAATTTGAATGTTGAGTTTAATATTTGGTTTGTAATATTAGGGTTTAATATTAGGTTTACAATATTGCAGTTTTTTATATTAGGTTTATAACATTAAATTAGTATCAAGGTTTGAGTTATTTATAATGGGGTTTATAATATTAGGTTTAATTTTAGGTTTTATAATATTAGGGATTATACTATTAATTATTGGTGTTTATGATATTGTGCTTAATAAGGGGTTTATAATATTAGAGTTTAATATTGAGTTTAATAATTACAGGATTTATAATATTTATTGTAGGGTTTATAAAATTAATCCTAGGGATTGTAATATTAATGTTAGCTTTTATAATGTTGCGCTCTATAATATTAGGGTGTATAATATTTGGTTTAGTATCGTGGTTTAATGTTGTTACCTTTCAATGTTATGTAAACATTTCTAATGCGACAATGTGAGAAGCATAGTCGCAATACCAAAAGCAGTGTGACAATCATTGGCACAATGATACATTACATTGTAATTTATTTAATGTGGCATTAGGACAATGACTAAATTAGGTTTTAATATATGAGAATCCCCTTCCACCTCCAGGGGAAAGTGGTCATTCTCTCGAGCTAGATTGAGGCCTTGCATAAGTCCCTATAGTTCAGCAGAGTTGTTGCTATCCCAACAGATGGATCCAAAGAAGATCAACAAGGGTTCCCCCTTAGAGTCATGAAAAATACCTCCAAAGCCAGTTTCACTAGAATTTCCTTTTGAGGCTCCATCGAAGTTGAGTTTGTAGACATCCTTCGGAGGAGGACTCCAAGGTCATCGAGATTTAGAAGTGGTGCTGAAAGAAGGGGAAACTGCGGAGTTGCAAGGGAAAGAGAAGTTCCAATTGACCCATATGAGGCCTTATGAAGGCATAGTTGGGAGGTCAGAATTTTGACACTGACGCAGGGCCAAGGTTTCCTTTATGTTGTTGTAGAATTTGTTCCATACAATCTTGTGAGGCATTTCAACATCTTTTAAGATTCTATTATTCCTCTCCTTCTAGATTGTCCAGAGTAATAGCCTAGGGATGAGAAACCATAGTGAAATAAGGATATTATTGGTGAATGGGCATTTCTGCAAATGACATATCATATTAGTGACATGACTACACCTTTTGTTGGTTCGACGACAAATTATGGCTACTCTGTCCCAAAGAGTGCTTGCAAAGGGGCACACATCAAGCAGATGATCCATGGTTTCTGCCTAATTCTGCGATAGGGAGCACCGTGAAGGGAAAATAAGTCATTTTTTCAGAATATTTTCCCAAGTTAAGATGTGATGTCTGTTGAGCAACCAGAGGAAGGTAGAGACTTTGGGCCAGATGCTAAAGTTTCATATTTGTGACCAAATTTCATCAGCTTGATTTGGATTGGATGGATGGAGCAGTTGATAGGCCTCCTTTGTATTGAAAACTCCTTAGGGAGCATGATCCCAACTAAGAATATCTGGCCCATATAGGCATCACATTTTCCTTTTTATAAATTCTAGCCAGATGTCATCATGGGTTTCATCATTCCAATTTTCCTACCACTGAGTTGTGTGAAGCCAATTGTGAAATACTTGATTGTTCATCGATGTCCAAATGTGTTTGATTCGAATGTTCTCCTTGTCTTGAAGAGTATATTTCCACCGTTCTTTTTGAAAGAGTGTTGCAAGTATAGGAAAATGCTGCCATGAGTCTATCTAAAAATACGCCTAGGATCTTGAACGAATTTCCCAAAAGCCATGAGATTGGATGAGGAACTTATGTTGACTGGTTTCTTTCTAGTTTTGGGAGCATATAATTTCCATATTGTATCTTATAAGATCCTATTATGGTCAATTTTATGCATATTTAGCTGCCCAGAGTTTAGCCCAGGGAGTATAAGGACTAGACACCCATTTTCACCAAATACAAGCTCCGAAGACAATGTTTGTTTTCTCTGGGTCCCTCAAACTAAATCTTCCCAAGTCTTTGGGTGAGCATACTTCTGACCATTTAAATAAGGCCCATTTCCTATTGCCATTGTTTCCACCCCATAAAGAGATCCACTACAGATTACGAATGGATTTTAGAACCCATTTTGGAGTAACCAACATTGAGAAAAGGTGAAGCGACATGGATTAAAGTATAGCCTTGATCAGCACATGAAAACAGGAAATGTTGAGAGCTCGGTGGGTCCAAGAAGATAATATTTCTTCCAACTTGTAAAGAAGCTCCTTCCAAGAATTATTTTTGATGGCTAAGTCAATTAGCAGGGCTTCATGGTATTTTAAATGGAGAGAGGCAATGGTGAAACCTAGGATACACGTAATGTTGTGTTGGGCGACAAAATGAGTGTTGAAGAAAAATAGCTTTGATTTTTTAGCATTTATGGTGGTTCCGGAGGCTTTGGAGAAACACTCAAGCAGAAACTTGAAGGAGTTGACTTCCTGGAGAGAAGGATGGCCTAAAATCATGTTATCATACACAAACTATTGATGGGAGAGGGGAGTGTTATTGTGAATTGATATTCATCTAAGAGATTGATAGTGGATGGGATGATGGACTAAACATTTGAGCCCTTCCACCATGAGTATAGACAAGAAAGGGGAGAGAGGATTGCCCTGAGAGATACCTCTTGATGGAGTGAAGGTGGGAGAGGGAAAACCATTGACTAGAATGGATAAAAATGGAGAAGAGAGCATGCTCACAATCCATATGATCCAAGTGGGGTTGAAGTTAAAGGCTAAGAGCACTTGTCGGATGTAAGTCCAGCTGAGGTTGCTAAAATATTTTGAGAGATCGATTTTGAGAAGCATACATAGATTTTTCTACACTTTTAGATAGTGGATGACCTCATGCGTGGGGGTAATACCGTCCATAATTTGTGAAATTTCCACATAACTCGTTTTCTCCTATGATATGATTAGTGGGAGGGGAGGTTTGAGCCTATTCGAAATCACTTTTGATATGATCTTATAAGTGACATTGCAAAGGGCTATGGGATAGAACGTGTCCTATGTGGTAGTATGTTCCTCTTTTTAGATCAATGTGAGAAATGTGGCATTGAGGGCTTGTAGATCCTAGTGCATGCTTTTGGATTCTTAAAAAAATTCCCATACCTCTTGCTTGATCACATCCCAATATTAGTGGAAGAAGCTGGAGATGAAGCTATTCGGACCTAGAGCTTTCCCATCGTTAAGATGCAACATAGCTTTTTCAACCTCTTGCAATGTGGTTGGTTGCAACAACATCTGATTGTGATCTTCTGTGATGATCCTTAGGATATGCTGGGTAATTATGTTGATAAAGGGTTGGTGATCTATGTTGGGTTCTTTGCAAATGTCCTTGAAACAATCCAACATCTCATGTTCAATGTCATTGTGTGCTTCTAGCTGGTCCCCACGTTCATTCTTGAGAATTGAGATGTGATTGTGCATTCAACGTTGGATGGTTGAGAGATGGAATTTTTTTGTATTTTTTCCCCTTCTTTGAGCCATCGAATTCTAGATTTATATTTCCAAATAGTTTCCTCCTATTTTCTACGATCTTCCAATTCTCCCATTAGATCTACCTCCTTGCCCGTGAGAGTGTCTATGCAACCTTCTAGTATGATATTTTGTTGGAAACATGCCATTCGAGATTCCAACTCTATTTGATTATTGAAGATGTTTCCAAAGGATGATTCATTCCATTGATTTATTTTGGCTTTGAGAGTTTTGATTTTATGCTGAAATTGAAAAAATTTGGAGCCCAGCTGCAGGGTAATGTTGTGCCACTAATTGGTAACCAAATCCTTGAAACTAGGATGTGTTAACAAAAATTGTTCAAATCAGAAGGGCTTGTTCCTTGTTGTGCCAAGGCAGGACCATTGCACTTGGATGGGCCAGTGATCAGAGCCTGAAGTGGGTAGAATGGTGGAGGCAAGATTGCCACCCAGATGTATAGAGTTTTCTGAGATCAGGAATCTATCAAAGCGGAGGCTATTTGGTGAGATCCTCGATGACGATTGTTCCAAGTGTGAGTTCCATTGGAAGATTGGAGATCAATGAGTTGGGTGATCTAAATAAACTCCCTTAATCAATGGCTATCTGCTTCAAGCTTGAAGTGTCCTCCTTTTTTTTCCTCCAAGCTTGTGACTATGTCGAAATCCACGTCCAGAACCCAGAGTAGGCGGGTTCAACGAGAGTTCATTCTCTCAATGGAGTTAAGGAGATATATTTTGTGTGTTGTTGGTTGGGGAAAATATACTTTAGTGAGTTGGCCATTAATGTTGGTACTTAGAAGATGGAACATGGTCTGAATCAAATTGTGAGAGGCGTGAATATTGGTTAGAGTGATTTGGATAGGGTTCCAGGAAATAGCTAGGCCTCCTAAGGCACCTAATGCATCTACAACTATAGGGTGGTAGCCATTCCATAATATTGATAAAATGGTGTTCAAGGTGGTGCTAAAACGTTTGGTTTTTTGCATAAATAAAACGGTGGGATTTTCTTGGGAAGTTATTTCATTGATCACACAATTCTTAGAGGGGTTGTTTAGCCCTCTTATATTCCATGACATTAGTTTCATTGAGAACTATGAATAATGGTAGTGTACAACCTAGTTATCTTAGGATATCTTCTTGATGCAACTAGTTGGCCCCCATGGATGATGAGGCATTACAAGTCAGTACACCTACCTATTTTTCTAGAATCTTTCATGATTTTTTTTTTAAACTTGAAAGGTACCTCCTTGAATGCCAAGAGTTGGTAGTTGTTCAGCTCTAGAGAGAAATTCATCTGGAAATTGGATCTGCTGAGTGGGAATCATGCGAAATTTGCTAGTTTTCCATGCTACTTCGAGAACTAGGATGTCGAGATCACCAAAATCGATCCTCTCTGGCTCTTCATCCATGGAAGAGGGCTGCTCCAGCTCTACTTTTTTCCCTTTTTTGGCCCTATTTTCAAGTGACGTTTGAGCTGGGTTTGGTTCAGGAGGAGAGGTAGTAGATGTGTGGCTGGAAGATGACATGGGCTTGCAGGTGTCTAGAGGAGAATTGGGTGGATTCAAGGGAGGCTCGATAGGTGAAGAGGTAGGTGCATTATGGGAGGCTTTACTACCTAAGATGTTGAAGTTGTTTTTGGTTGAAGGTTGAAAGGTCATGGGGGTAGATAGAGGTTTTCTTGCATGTCATCTGTGGCTTGTGATCTTTGTGAAACCATCTAGATCCTAGTTGTCTAAGATTGAGTTGGGTTTGTGGATGTGATTGAGGGGGAATTATGTAAATAGATTCCCATGCTCGTGACATTTGTGACATATGAAAGGAACATGTTCATAGTCAATAGTCAATTCTTTTAACCCATTCAAGGTCATTGTGGATAAGACTTACTGAGTGAGCGAGGGTGTTGGCTATGTGCATGTAAATGAAGATCCTCGTATACACAGTATTCAGTTGATCTTCGTTTCTTTTTTTATTTCGATTAACTCTCCCAGATGGTTGGAAATGTATTGGATGGAGATATCATCCCAGTAGTCTTGAGGGAGGGAGTACAGTCTGACCTAGTTTCAAATGAAACATCCTGCTGAGTGGAAGAATTATGGTTCCCCATCCATGATACAATTCTTGTCCTCAAGGCATGGGAAGAAGATTTTGCAAAAACCATTTGGTCCTACTTGTAGAGGAATTTACCATTTTGGCTTCCACTTTGAAGCGATACAGCCCAAAAGGGCTTTCTCGATGGGCAAGGAGCCACTGAACTTGCCGATGAGCATGTGGTCCTTCATGTATTAGATTCTTCCATTGATTCTCTGTACTCATAGGTAGATCTTGGGTCTTTCTGCCGCCTTGGGAATGCATGTTGACGAAGATACTTTCTTATGAGTTTTTTTTTCTGCCTGCGAGTCTATCAGGGTTTCAGATGTCCCTCTGGGGCTGAGATGCATGGTTGGACCATTCTGAGTAGCGGTTTCATATCTCGTTGTCTCATTGTTTACAAGTGAATGAGAAGTGGGGGAGCAACTGTGCCCCAAATGCCAGCCTCCATACTAGATAACCCCTTCTAAACAATGATGTGAGAATCCGCATAGAAGGATCAGAGTGGAGGAGCCACGGGTGGCATCTAGACGGAGGTCAATTTCAAACCCTAGGTCGCCATGGACAGAGTCATCTCCATCTCATTTAGGGTTTATAGAAATATCTTAACTTTGATATATCAATTGTAATATCCCTAGCCTAAGCCACTGTAAAAGCTCTCGTAAAATGATGGTTGTTGAATAATTAAATATTATTAATTCTTATACTTATATTACATGAAGAATCTTCTTGTAATTTTTAATTATAAGAATTTTACAAGAATTAATTCTTAATTATTTTATTTAGAGGAATTTATATTCTTCTATATAAATTAATTATATTTACAAGTTGGTATATTTTATGAGTTTTAGAAATAGTTAGTAATAGTTTTAGAAAAACTATGGATAAGTGATATTTTGCTCATAAGGAAAAAGAAAATTTACCTTGAAATGATAAGCATGAGAGATTTATAGAGTGATTTATGGAATTCTTTTAAGGTTCAGAAAAGTTATTCCATTTTATTAATTCTAGTTATTGTAAGTCTATGAGAAAAATAAAGCGAGGAATGACATACTACATGGAGAATGGAGCCAAGAGAGAGGGGGAAGAAATTCCAAGTATGCATCAAAATATAAGTAACTATGTTCTTTGAAAATTATTGTGTTTGCATATGGTGAATGATGAAATTAGAATTGAATTTATTTGCATGGAAAAAATCATATGATAAAGTATCAAGATTATTTCTTGAGAAAACCTCTATGAAATTTCGTGCATAGAGGACTAAGTGTTTTGTTCATTGAATTATTAGAATATTTCATGAATTTTGAATTCATCAAATATTTGCGTGGCTAAATAATTATGTTAATTTCATGAGATTGAAAAATATGGTCCAAATATGTCTTTGGATCTCCCAATCCATGATAATTGTGTAAAATGTAAAAGTGGTGTTTGTAAAAGTGTTTGTTATGACCACAATCCTGTTTCAGATTTGAAGAAATAGCTTTCAACTTCTCAAAACTTGTATTCAAAGTTGATGACCAAAATGGGAAATTATTTAATATTTAAATCTAGAAAAATGGACTGCAAAGTTTCATTCGAATCTTCCAAACCATGACACCTCTTAAACAAATGAGAGAGCTTGTTTTTAATGAGATTGTTCCAAAATAAAAACCTCTTTTGGTTTTAAGAAATTCATTTCCATATTTTCATAAGGCGCATCTACAGTTTATGACTAAAATAGGAAAAGAAGAGTAAAGCATAGTGCTTCCATTTGATATTTCTGCGAGAGAATAATAGTCAGTTATGTCCATATAGAGATAATTATTTTGTTAATATTGTTGAAAGAAAGAAATTAATTGTATGCAAAAAAAAGTAGAACAATTATGTTGATAATCCTTGAAAATTAATTAAGTTATTTCATGTAAAACAATACCAGGGATGTTCTATTGATGCATATGCATTAAATTTTTTAAAGAGAAATATTGAACTCTTGAAGTGAATATGTGCTTAGGTGCAAATGAATAATATTTATATATTTTATCTACTATAATTGAATATGTACTTTTACATGCATGGGGTGGTTGAGACATGTAAAAAGAGATGAATAACATTTTTTAGAAGTTGTTCAAATAAAACCTTTACATAAAAGACAATTGGTTGTGTTATTTTAGAAGTGTTATTTCTTGAGAAAATATTACAAATTTTGTTGATGTGTGAAATGATAAGAAAACATTTTTTATTGCATGCATAATAGCTAGTGAGTAAGCTAAATTTTGGAAAAGGAATAATTGTTATGTTAGATTCCTTAGAAAATAAATTTATATATTTGTATGAAAGGATCTTTTATTTTGTTAAAAATATTCAAAATAATAGAAGAGAAAAACATATGTTTGTATGCATTATTGAATTAGATTCTTGGAGAGGAAAATTAGTAATCACATGTTTTATTACATTAAGATTATTTAGAGAAACATATACACATGCATGCATGGAAAAATATTGTTTTGGTATTAGATTTATAGAGAAAAGGAATGTTCAATTACATAATGTTGATTGTGTTAGCTTTATTTTGCAAAAAACAATATGTATTTGCACAAATAAAGGTATTATCTTTGGCATTAGTTTTATTTTGGGATAATATTATGTATAGTTATTGGGCTAGATCTTTTGGGTAAGAGGGAAATGTCCCTCTACATGTATGATATAATAAATAGTATGTATTTGATCCCTTGGAAAAGAAATGTGCTTATTTTATCATTGGCATTAGTTTTATTTTGGGATAATATTATCCATAGTTATTGGGCTAGATCTCTTGGGTAAGAGGGAAATCTCCCTCTACATGTATGATATAATAAATAGCATGCATTTGATCCCTTGGAAAAGAAATGTTCTTATTTTTTCATGAAAGATTTAGCTACTTTCATTTGGAAAGAAATATATTTTTCACATGCAAGAAGAAACTTTCATGTGATTCTATTGCAGACGACAAGTAGTTGCATGCAATAAATTATAACCATTATTTTTAATTTTTTTGGAATAGAACTTGCATTTTTATATATAACAGGAATTATGAATAGCTCTCGTGTGGAAAATATGTTTTTGGAAATGAACATGTATTCATATTTGTTAGTGTATAATCTATTACGTTAATCACTTTGGAAAAGAAAAAATAATAGTAGGAACAAATAAAATTTCTTTTTGGGATATATATCTTGAAATCTTGTTGTGCATTTTCATGCCCAGGAATATTATCTAGTATGTTAGATTTTCTTTGGAAAGAAAATGAAAGCACAGGAAGTATATTTTTAGTGTCTGTGGGAATGATCACACTTGATAGTGATTTATTTGTTAATAATGCATGTGAAAGGATTTCATGAAAACCTTTTTATGTTCTATACATGGATACAAATAGTCTTTGAAGTGTCACAAATAGATATTTATCATTGGTTTATTAATATTCTATCTAATCATGATATCAAGTTTGATGGCGGGTACAATGGAAGAAAATGATGGTGACTTGAGAAAAGGATTGTTGATGTTTAACAGTGTCATAAATAAATATTTGGTATGCCATTTAGGTTTAGGTGTTCCAACCGTAGGATGCACCACTAATGGAAACATTCTGACCACAAAGAAAAAGATTGAGTATTCATGGGTATTTGATATCATGATGATTGTAATAGCTTATAGCTAGTTATTTTGAATTTGATATTATTTTTCTATGTAATATTTTATGACAACGGTCAAGGTAGGGACTCCCTTATAACCATTGAGTGAGCGGTTAACACCCTCACGAGTGATTCAAAAAAAAATTAAATGTTTGCTGATTTTCACCCTGTAGGGTTTCCAGGGTATAAAAGTCTTTAATGATGTGATTGTTAATTGTGTCATTTTCATGATGTTAATTTATTTCATGATGTGATTTTTATATTACAAAGTATGTGCTTTACTAATTCAGTTAAAATGAGCATGGAACTGATGCATAGTTATAGCAGGATATTTAAATTAATTTTCTACAACAAGGAAAGCTAATGGTTTTATCACTCACTATGCTTTTACTAAATATTTCTCTATGTAATGATGATGGTTATTTTAATGGTCAATTAGGGAATATATAAATTAATTTAGAATGTTACACATTGGTAAATGATGAAAATGTTTCCTAATTCCATGCATTTTCCTGCGAGGTTATGGGGGTATGTTACAAATTATATCAGAGAAAAAGGTTGCGACACTGGCTCCTTTTTGGGAATCATTACGCATAAAATAAGTATAGGTATGATTCTAGTGGGAATCATCTTATGTATGATTCTAACTGAACTTGAAGAAGACTATAATTGACATGAGATTCATGATGGATGATTAATGACCACATTAAAGAGTGGTAAGAAGAATGTTTCTTTAAAGTTTTCTCTCATGAAACTTGAATATGGATGTGGATAAAATACAATGAAAGCTCTATTTCACCTATGAAAAATATTAAGCACTCACTAGTTATAGTGTGAACTAACTA
This sequence comes from Pinus albicaulis, assembly GCA_034641835.2. Taxonomy (NCBI): domain Eukaryota; kingdom Viridiplantae; phylum Streptophyta; class Pinopsida; order Pinales; family Pinaceae; genus Pinus; species Pinus albicaulis. The sequence continues at coordinate 1,230,123,593 of CM076582.1, read as the reverse complement.
CCAACCTTTGCATGCATACTATTAAAACAATGATTATGGTGAACAAGAAAATGACAAGAAAAATGTGCCTAAAGTTATAATGAAATCCTTGTAAATAATGAATGCATGTTTGGTTTTTGGGATAAATATGTAATTTAGAAGTTGGGGTTGATCCTGAAGAGGACAATGGAATGTTGTAAAAAATAAAATAAAAAAATAAATAACATCTTTAGGTGTTAAAAATAAGAAGTGAGTCAAGTGAAACTCAAATAGTGAACTTAAAGTCATTACACAAATCATACTAGCATAATTGTGGGTTGTCTATATTCATGTAGAGTTGTATATGAAAGTTTCATTCCCCCTGTTTGACAAAAGTGGTAAATGAGATCCAAAGTTTTGTCGTTTAAAATAATTGCATCAGTGGGAGTTTTGGATGTGATTCATATTTACATGAAGGGGTATTCATACCTTAAGGTCATGTAAACCCCATGTTGATTTCAAGAAAAAATTATATTCAAACTTGGAACCATAATCTCGTCGAATTTTTTGATTTGACGCTCATGTAGGGATTGTTGGTTCTGTTGTTTTGCAAAACTTTTACCATTGATAATATTAATATGATTCATGTTATTTTGTAAATTCTAGTTTTACTATCTCTCTCAAATTTTAAACATATTTATGGAAATTTATTTCATGATCTGTAACTAGTTGTTAAAATTCCTTAATGGCGGTAGCTTGCATGCCTGCAAATTTTTTGTTTGAATGTCTCATTGACTGTAGATTGCATGCTTGCAAACTGTTGTTAGAATTCCTCAATGGATTTAGATTGCATGCTTGGAAAATATTTGTTATAATCCCTTATTGGTTGTATATTGTAGGATTGAAAAATATTTGATAAAAGGCTAAAATGGTTGTATATTTCATGATTAAAAATTATTTTCCCAAGATTCCCCAATGGTTGTCACTCACATCGCTGGAAGCGAATCGTAAAGAAAAACATTCTCATTTTTCATCCTAATTTTCAATGGGATTGTTATTTCTCTATAATATTTATGTTTTGTAGGCAAGAACATACAAAAAGTATAATTCCATGGTATTTAAGATAATTTAAGGTTTTTTTTCTATGTTGCATGATGGTTATTATGTGGAAATTTGGAATGTATACCACATGTATTTCATGTGATGCATTTTTTTCAATGTACTTTGACAAATTGTGGGACCCATGTTGAGAGTCAAGTATAGATGTGTGGTGTACATAAATATTCCTTTGTTTCAATGATAATATGCAAATGGAAAATTCTGTAAACTACAATGGATTTTTAGACACATATTATTTTTAGACATTGAATTATTATTGAATTCAACGGATATGGAAGTCATGATGGGGCTGATGTGATGACCTAATATGGTAATTTATTATTGATTTAATGAATACATTGCTTGGTATATTTAGTAAATAACTCTATATTTTTTTAAGACTTATTTCTAGCTTATGAAAACCTATAGGTGGTTAAGTACAAGGTGCACCTTCCCTAAAATTCTCCTAAAATTCTATAGGAGAAAACCATAAAAAGGGAAATACTAATTTAATGGAAGAGAAAGGTTATTTTAATAACATAGCTGGAGATAAATATCAAGTGGGCTAAAATAAAGTGCAAAAGGATAGAAAGGGATTCTTTAAAGAAAAATAAAAATATCTTTTACGAAAAATATAAAACAGAAAGGCCTAGGAAAAAGATTAATAGACCTTAAAGCAGTAAGTCGCTAAAAACCTTCTGGTAAGAAAGAACCAAGGAATCAATGATGTTGTTGATTCTAATGGAAATTATATCCTTGCTCAATGGTGAATTATTGGAGATAGTTTACGGTTGGGTGGAATATGCTTGGTTCTTGAATAATTCCTTGAAATTAACTATGGTTTGATGAAATTATTTCTTTGTTTTGTTATTGGTTTCAAAATTATCTATAGATGTTGGATGTTACAACATATTGCAAATTTTATTTCTCAAAGTTGTTGCGCATGTTATATTTCTGCATGCATGATATATTAATTTATCAAAGCAATAATTGCGAGAAATAGGTTGTATTCATCTTTTTTTATGAGCAAATGAATAGATGAGAAATGACTTATTTACATGCAAGCATAGAGGAATTAAATTGAAATATATATGTGACTGAAAAAAAAAAAATTATTGGATAAAATAATGAATTATTGAACTCTAAATTCCTCGTAGGCTAGAGGCAAATGGTTGGACATACATGCCATGAGTTTGAATTTGATTGAAATTACTATGTGAGAGAAAGACATTATTTTGCAAAGAAATCACTAGTGGGAAAGAGATACTAGTGAAACTCATAAATAAAATACAACATGCACTTGATAGAGTTTTTCTTATCATTTTGATGATGAGAGGGATAGTGCTCCTTGATTTTTTGTGGAAGTATTATGATTAAAGTTTTATTTGACATTTCCTAAATAATTTGTAATTAAAATTAAAGTTTAGTGTTCCTACAAGAGAAGAACATCCATGATGATGTTCCCTTTAAGTGGGGGAGTATGTAATATCTCTCGTGTAAGTCACCGTAATTTTTTTTGAAAAATTAGTGTTGTTGAATAATTAAATATCATCGATTATTATATTGATATTACATTAAGAACGTTCTTGTAATTCCTAATTATAAGAATATTAAAAGAATTATTTCTTAATTATTCTATTGATAATAATTTATATTTTTCTATATAAATGAATTACATTTCCAAGTTGTTATTTTTATGAGTTTTAGAAATAATGAGTAATGGTTTTAGAAAAAATATGGATAAGTGATATTTTTCTCATAAGGAAAAAGAAAATCTACCTTGAAATGAAAAGCATGAGAGGTTTATCGAGTGATTTTGTGATTTAGGAAAAAATTGATTTATGGAGTGATTTAAAGGTGATTTATGGAATTCTTTTAAGATTTATAAAAGCTATTTCATTTCCTTCATTATATTTATTGTAAGTCTATGAGAAAAATAAACGGAGGAATGACAAAATAGACAGAGAATGGAACAGAGAGATATGAGGAAGGGATTCCAACCATGCATCAACAGATAAGTAACTATGTTCTTTGAAAATTATTGTGTTTGAATACAGTGCACGATGAAATAATAATTGAATTTATTTTCTTGGAATATGAGAAATAATCAACATTATTTCTTAAGAAAACCTCTATGGAATTTCATGCATAGAGGACTAAGTGTTTTTTTCAGTGAATTGTTAGAAGCTTTCATGTCCGTTGAATTTATAAAACCTTTTCATGGCTAAATAGTTTTTTGAATTGCATGGGTTATTGGAAAGTAGGGACCAAATCTGTCTTCGTATTTCCTAAAAAATTATAGATGTGTAAAAACTAAAAGAGGTTTTTGTAAAAGATCCCATTACGGAAAAAAACCCCTTTTATATTTGAAAAAATAGTTCCCAAATTCTCGAAACCAATGTTCAAAGTTGATGACTATAAAAAAAAATTATTTATATTTAAATATCGAACAATGGGCTGCAAGGATTAATTCGAATATTCCAAACCGTGACACCTACGAAAAAAATGAGAGAGTTTTTTTTTTAACGCTTTTGTTCTGAGCAAAAAAAACTTTTGGTTTTAAAATAATCATTTCCATATTTTTGAAAGCCACATCCAAAGTTGATGACTAAAACAGGAAAATATGAGTAAAACATAGTTCTTCCACTTGATTTTTCTGTCAGATAAGAATAGTTGGTTATGTACATATAGAGATAATTATTTTGTTCATATTCTTGAAAATAAATAAATTAATTCTATGGAAAAACAAATAAAACAACTATGTTGATATTTCTTGAAAACAAATAAGCTATTCACATGCACAAAAAAGGAACAATTGTGTTGATAATCCTTGAAAATGAATTAAGTTATTTCATTGAAAATATTACCAAGGATGTTCTAATGATGCATATGCATTAAAATTTTTAAAGAGAAATATTGGACTCTTGAAGAGAATATGTGCTTAGATGCACAAGAATAATATCTAGTATATTTGATCTACTAGAATTGAATATGTGATTTTACAAGCATGGGGAGCTCGACTCCTGTAAAAAGAGATAAATAATATTTTTGATAAGTATTTCAGATAAAAGATTTGCATAAAATAAAATTGGTTGCGTTATTTGAGAATTATTTTTTATTCATGTTATTTAGTGAGGAAATGTTTCAAATTTGCCTCATGTTTGAAATGATAAGAAACTATTTTGTATTACATGCATAATAGTTAGTGAGTTAGCTAACTTTTGGAAAAAGAATAATTAGTTTGTAATATATATATATATATATATATATATATATATATATATAATTTATTTTTTTATAACTATTCAAAAACAATAGAAGATTAAAACATATGCTTGTATGCATTATAAAATTATATTCTTGGAGAGGAAAATTAGTAATCACATGCTTTGCTATGTTAAGATTCTTTAGAGAAACATATACACTTGCATGCATGGAAAAGTATACTTTTGGTATTATATTTCTAGGGAAAAGGAACGTGGAATTACATAATGTCGATTGTGTTAGCCTTGTTTTGGAAAAGATAATATGTATTTTCATAACTAAAGGGATTACCTATGGTACTGGATTTATTTTTGGAGAATATTATGCATTTTTATTGGGATAAATCTCTTGGGTAAGAGGGAAATGTCCCTCTACATGCATGAAAACATGAAAAAATAAATGGTATGCGTTTGATCCCTTGGAGAATAAATGCATTTATTTATTCATCCAATATTTAGCTAGTTTCATTTGGAAAGAAATATATTTTTCACATGCTTGAAGAAGAACCTTTAACATTATTCTATTAGAGAGGACAAGTAGTTGCATGCAAGGAACTATAACCATTATTTTATCTTATTTTGGAATATAAATTGCATTTTTTAATATATAATGACCATTGTGAATAGCTCTCCTGAGGAAAATATGTTTTTGGAAAAGAACATGCGTTCATATGTATAAATGTAGAATCTACTACGTTAATCCCTCTAGAAAAGAAAGCATAATAGTAGGCACAAATACTATTTCTTGTTGGGATAGTTATCTTTAAATCTTGTTATGTATTTGCATGCCCAAGAATATTATCTAGTATGTTAGCTTTCCTTTGGAAAGAATATGAAAGTGCATGCAAGATTTTTTCTGCGTTTGTTGGAAAGATGAATCTTGAAAGCCATTTATTTGTTACTAATGCATGTGAAATTATTTCATGACATTTTTTTTATGCTGTATACATGCATACAAATAGTCGTTGAAGTGTCACAAATAAATATTGATTATTGGGTTATTAATATTTTATCTAATCCTGATCTCAAGTGTGATGGAAACTGCAATGGAAGGAAAGGATGGTGACTTTAGATAATGATTTTTCATGTTTAAGATTTTTGTAGATAAATATTTGTTATTCCATCCAGATTGAGGAGTCCCAAATGTAGGATGCCACACTGATGGAAGCAATGTGACTCTAATATCTCCCAATTTTTTATTTTTTTTATACTTAACTCTCTGATTGACTATCAAATTTCTCTTTAAAATATTGTCCCAGTAACATCTCTGTTATGGTTATAGGGAACTTATCACATTTAAATGCTTATTCATAATTAACATGGTTAAAATAATCCACATATACAATAACTATATCTTAACTCTACCATACCCTTACCTTCTCATTCACACTCTACCTCTCATTAATCTATAACATACCCTACCTTCCAATTTTCTTCACTCCATACGCTACATCTAATTTTAACTAATGTAACCTTCGAAAATCCTGAATTTTTATTCTAATTAAATCCTATAACCTTCTAATCCATGGTATTATGGAAATGATATTCGAAACCATATATTAATATAGATTTCCATATATTAATCTAAATAGGACATACACACTGTAATACCCTAAACAGATATTTGTTTAGATTTCATAAGGTAAATATAGAGGTTTATATGTTGCCACGATAGTTTCATTTGGAATTTATTGAAAGTACCCCTGCTTGATGTCTTGTCTAATGTACTGGTATCAATATGGCAAGGGCCACATGTCGTCACATGTCCTTCACACTGATATTGACGTCACAATGGATGATGGAGGTTCAACGAAGATGGATCTATGGTTATGATGAGTTTTGAAAACCATAAGTGTTTTACCCTAGCTATCTCTATCTGATTTTGAAATTTCCTTGTGAATTTTGTGGTTGTCTATCTCTCTAGAGCTGTGCCTCCATAGCTCGACCTACAAGTGTGGTTTATAGAGGCCCTATGCGTGATTCCTCCACTGTTATTATCATTGCATCTATACCTCCATATCTCACACAACAAGTACGTTTTTTAGAGGTCCTACATGTGATTCCTCCATTGTTATCATGAGGAATGTGGTTCAAAATTGATACAGTGTAGAAAGTCTTCTCTAATCGCTCATAGGTAAGCTAATTTAGGCAATTTTTCTATTTCAATGTTGTAACCCTTATATGTTTTACTCGCTGATGAAATTGGGTTCATTTTGTAGAAATATTACATAACCATTTTGAATGGTTACTTTTCATCCTTTCATTAAATAATGGTTATCCTTATCCTAGACTTTCTCATGAATTTCCTTTATTATTTAACTCACTAAGAATGTGTTTTTTTTTTGTTTTGCAGAGTTGTGACTTCTGTTTTCCATATGAAGACGTTGAGCAACTGTGTCCTCCTTCCATATTTGCGACCTTAGCCCAACCTAGAGTCCCCTGGCCCTTTTTCATCACAGAAGAGGTAAGTTCCTATAATTACCTCAAGGGTTCCATCATTCCTCTCTAGTTCACTTAGAAATTTCTAGGTTTTGGTAATATAAGCAATGACATTTTTAATTTTGGATTTTGGGTACCTACCCTTTCAAAAAATTTTAGGGATTGCATTTTGCTTTTAATTTTATGGACGCTTTGTGCTATTAAAAATTCCTATGTCCTGCATTTATCTATGTTTTTATTTAATGAGGTGTTCACTCCTCCACCCTTCCCAATTGTGTACGGACAATTTGGAAATTTGGGTCTTTAATTTTAGTTCGTAAAAGATCTTTTCATAGCTCTTTGTATAATGGCCATGTTGCCATAATTAAATTTGAAATTATAGATGTGGGTATAAATGAACTCTTCCTTTAAAAACCCCTCATTCTTCATTTGTTTTTTGGGTTTCACTATTCCAGTCGCATCACTAGGGTCAACATGACTCTGTCATCGTGACTCTAGCAGTGTGACTCAGTGAGCTTAGCATGAGTGAGTGTGAATTTCATTGTCTAATAGTTCAACATAAAGCTAAATTTCTTTGTTTATAGCAATATGAATTTATTCAATCATTTCCTTTCATTCCATTATTATGACTACGATGCTTAGTGGAGATACGGATTTTACATCGTAATGCCAGTTTTGTGGGCAACCATAGTAACCCTCTGCGATGCACATTGACCCATGGTTGCATGATTGAGATAAATTGTATTTTTCATAATTTCTTATCGTTTCCTTACTGTTAAGTTTATGTTGAAACTCTTTTTTTGTTATATTTTAGCATACTACCCAGAGACTACTTCTTATTGTGTATTGATAATGTTGAATGGTGTTATTTTAGGATTGTGTGAGGCCAATCGTCTATTCTTAAATTGAATTATTTGGATGCCTCATTTAATACTTATGCTCTGCTATATGTAATGGTCCACTTTCTTTGTTTACACAAAACATTTTCTGAGTTATGTATGTACTTATTTACTACCTATAATTTTTGTGTATTTATATTTCACCAAGACTGTGATTGTTAAATGTATTATTAATATAATTCATAATTTCTTTTACATTTAGGATACTTCTCTTACCCTTCCTCATAGCGATATATAGTAACTATAATTATTCTACCTTCTATTTTTTTTTTTTGAAACCATAAGGATTAAGCTTCTATGAATTGTTACTATGATATTTTTATTTATGGATTTATATTGAAATTCATGGATTTCTCTTACTTGCATTGTTCATCGAAATTGCGTTGGTACTTCCAGTGTTTCATTTTACCTTTACGCTACTTATGAAAGCTGCATAGTTTGTGAAGGGGCTCTACCCCTTACGATAGCATGTAGTCTGTTATCGCAGACCTAATCTCATGTTGAGGTTTGGCACAATCCTTTTTTGAATTATTAATCAAGTCCAATTTTTTTTACTTATTGTTGTACATAAATTTTGAATCTATAATTCCTTATCTGTTGTATTATTTTAAATTAATTATACAATATTTAATATGGGTTAATATCACCCAGATTACCTCTTTCTCTAAGATCCAAACTACTGATCCAGAAGTCGTCATCCTCTCCTTTTTGGGTTAGTCCAATTTATTCAATTATTATCTAGTCCATATTTATTGATTTCTGATGTACATATTGAAAAATAAATATTACTTACAACATTCTAAATCACTATGTGTAATATTCCTAGTTAGCTTTCAACTAGTTTAAATATTAATTTTTTCTTTTGATAAAAAGATAGGTGAATAAATGGGTAGAGAGACCCATAATTCTCTTTAGTAGGAATAAAACCACTCCTCATGTGAATGTGGATCATTGTATCAGTTCGAGAGAAGTACCTTGGGGTGTGAATAGGGGATAAAGAATGTGGACAGAGTCAAAGTTGACCAAATAAAAAACATTGTTATGGAGGTAGTGAAGTATTAATGGAGGATGACACAGTCATAGAGGAGGGGTGTATGCATGAGAGTAGATCCTTTAAAGAGTGGGACCCGGGGTGATGATTCTCACCAATCATATAAGGAAGAGGATGGTAGCCATAGAAGTCATTTAGAATATTGATAATGTATTGGTATTTTATGACTCTTTGCACGCTTTTGTTTTTTAGCTTAGCTTGTTGTGTTTTTTAGAACAAGGGTTTTTCCAAGCAGAAATCCCACCCTCATCCTCGGGGGACTTCGAGTGCCTACTCAGGAGAGGCTCATTGAGCATCATTTCCACTATCTGGCTTCATGCCAAGCTTCAACCTTCATCCACAACACAATCTCCTTCAGGATTTTGTTGTTTTGAAGGGTAGCAGTAGTGTACGGTTGATAGACCCAGTTTCTGAGCTTGTTTCCAGTGGAGGGTGCAACCCTTCATCCAAGAGGCTAGTGAGGAAGTTATTTGAGATTTATTCGACCATACAGCATCAGGAAAATCAATAGAATTCATCCATATTATAGTCTCCTCCAGAAAATGTTTTATTTTATAGTACAGTTGCAGTGGGAGGCCAACTACCCAAGTTATTCACCTTGTTTTCCAGTGAGGAGATCATCCCTTCATTCAAAAAGTTTGTGAGGAGGGATATTAGCCATTTTAATATCAGACGAGGGACCTCTCACCATTATTCTAGTTGGAGAGGTTTATTGACCCCTAGGGCCACATTTTGTATATTCTACAGTTTGAGTATTTCTAGAAACCCTTTTTGGGTTGTCTTTGAATAGTGCTAGAAAGGCTATATCTTTGATCCCGATTTTTTTTAAGCACCATATCAGTAGATCCATGTTCTTACATCTACAACATCAATAAACCCCAGCAAAAAACTAAGTTGTATCAGCCTCCAGCATTCTTGCATAGCAGTCGTTCTTCATGTGGTCTTTGAAGGCTTGTTTTTGCCTAACTTGAGTGTCTTTTCGTCAAAAACTTGTATAAATTTTCTGCTATAATGTTTAATAGAATTTCTATATGATCTTCTCTCATATTTATGTGTTGGTTTATCACTGCATGTTTCTAGTTTATGTTGTATTTTTCTGTCTTTACCATTTTTGTATATTACAGTGGTATTAGAGCATGATCTCTAGCTCAACTTGCATGCAATACATCTTGTGACACAAGAAGAAGAGATCCATAATAATGGATGGAATGTGTTTTTGCTCACTTCCTTTTAGTTCTATGTGGGACCTCTCCAAGGAGGTCAGAAAAATGAGGAGGGAGACGGAAAAGGAGACCTCAATAAGGTTTCAAGATGAGGAAGGTCCAAACACTTCCTATCGGTAGCAGAATAAACTGGAATTGCATAGAACTCCAAAACAATCTACTATGTCCACTCTCTTGGAAGAGGAAGGTGAATGGCATGGATATGGAGGAAAATTAGGTCGTGGAACTCTAAGTGATTATCTTGCGGAGTACAAATCTCAATCAAGGGCTTTCAATGAGAATCTAACTCTCCAAAAGTTCATTTAGGTCAAAGAAGAATGAAGGCACTACAACAACAATAGAAGAAAATGACATAAGAGATTTCTATTATATAGTTTTGATGGGTCATCCACAATCACAACAAAGGCTTCGAGGAAGAAGTTAGACTCATTCTTCCTACTACATCCAGTAGTAGAAGGACAAGGTGTCGAGATTTCGGTGCTGCACCTTAAGGGCGTAGAAAAGGATTGGTGGTTCAGCCATTTGAAACATGCAAGAGTGTCTGCGTGTGCATATTTTACTCAAAGGCTGATGAAGAAGTTTTATATAGGAAAAGTAGAGTTAATTCCTATTGAAACATTCCCCGACATTGACGAGAAATAAGATGAGGAGCCAAGGGAAGATGTCAGCATTATCACTCCGGAAGTGGAGCAACTTCCACCACCATCAGCTGCAAGAGTACTTGCATCATAGAAAGGAACACTTTCATTTTTACAAGATGGTCTTGATCCCTTGATATTAGAAGTCCCATGCATGATCCAAGAGAAGCATGAGGAAGAGGAGACATATACCATCGTTGGTGCAGCATTAGAGGAGCAGCCATCAGCATCACTAGCAGTTGGAGAAGACATTACACCGGTAGGAGGACCCTTGTAGCTGTATAAGATGTTCCCAAGGATCAACTTATCCAAGGTATGAAAACATTTCTACCCCGTATTATTTCAGCACATCATATGGAGAGTTGTGGGGACATGTCATCAGGGCAATCTCATGACTAAGGGTTGAAGCACATTGTTGATTGGGAGTAGGAGGCTATCACTACATACAGGACCCTTGAATAGTTCAAGGAGGAGATGTATAGACATCCTAGTTTCTCATTATTGAGTTCCACACAACACCTTGGGTTGGAGTGTTGAGTTTTGGAGGATAGGTTGAACATAATCCTAATTAATCCAATGCAGAACTATGTGTTCAACATTATGTATGACCCTAAGAAAATATATGCACCATAATGGATATTAGCAACGCAATCACTAAGCTATGGTGATGATTTGGGGGACCAACTATTATTGACTCATTCCGTTGACCATTCCACTTATGCAGGATTGGATAGGATCATGGTTGATGAGATACATCTTAGGATGGATAACATATCCCATTATTATGATAGATCCATCATGATGAGAACCTCATAGATCAATAAGAAGTTTTTTCCTAGAACATATTTGGAACCTTATGGGTTCTACTAGGTCATTGATGAGTGGTATTCATGTAGAGATATCCAAGAGGTTTTACTTCAGCATATGATGGAGTGAAAAGATATTGATCATATTTGGGAGGATGGTGTTATCCATTTGATGGATACAAAATTGGAGCATGATAGGAGACACCCACAGTTGGATGGATGGGTGAGGATGATGAGCAAGAGGTTGGTGAGCCACTTGCAGATCTATGACACAAGGAGCACGAGGCATGGCTGCGCTAGCTACTCTTGAGAGATTTTTGCTATCACATGACATATCCTATGTCAAATGGTGTGTTATGATTTGGGACATTGCATAGAACTCATATGATATGGAAAAAAATAATTTGGTTCTATGGGGCATTACACAAGTAAATCATCATGATTTTAATCCATGACTTGTTGAGATAAGGAGGCAACAAGAGTCATTATTTCTTTGGCTAGTCTTAGGAGAATATGGGTTGACATTCTCACATACCTTGCATAGTGTCTCACGACTACATGGTGGCACAATCATTGTGTAAAGGGGATAGTCCATAGCCTTTGAGGATAAGAAGATAGTTACACATAGGAAGGAGTGTTCCATATATAGTAGGGGGTTTCTGCAATTCATGCATACTTTCGTCAAATTTGGGAATTTTTGGATGGGCAAAGGCTTTGACCTCCAAAAACATCAATATTTTCCTAAGAAGTAGTAGCTGCAAGGGAGGCAACAACAGTGGGATAGCAGCATTTCAGCATGTAAATTTGGCATTGGGCATGTCAAAGAGGAGAGCTATGAGATGATAGGTTCCATATGAAAAAGGCCAATAGTGTTGTCACTTGGGAGTATAGATCCATATTGGGAGTCCCAGCCATTGATGGAGTGTTCCAAGGATCACTTCACATATGAGGTAATTGATGGGCAAGTAGAAGATGAGAGGTATAGAGTGGTGGATGGACTCATATACTACCAGGATAGCAATTTCTTGACTAGGAATTCGAAGCTCAAGAAGAAGGATCTACATACAGCACCTGATTCATTCCTTTCGAGTCACCAAGGTCTCATGGAGACATTTCCAACCTTTATGGAGAGATTCTCATGGGAGGACTCATCCATGGACCTGATCACCATCTTACTCACAGTACATGGTAAGTGTTGCTTCTTTGTAATTATTGATCACCTAACGAAGTACTTGCATTCTCTTGCCATTTATATACAATGCATTTCTACACAAGAGGGAAAGCCTTTCTTTGGACTTCATGGTATTTTTAAGACCAAGACTAGTGATGGAGATAGCCATTTCTTGTATGGATTTGGGAAAGTATTGTTATATTCCTGGTATTCTCAGTTGATACACAATGTTATTTATTACTTACAAGTAGATGAGAAAACATGCACAACTAGCAAGTGGTTGGGAGACAACTTGCCACATTATCATCAGGGGAGGCAAGTAGAAAAATTATGTTGTTTCCACTTGGGAACTATTGTCACCATCCAGCATTTCATATGACACTCACTATATTTGTCATTTGGATTCCATATTGTGATAAAGATCTATTCACTCTATGTGGAATGGCTTCAACAAGAAAGGTTCATAGAACCAAAGAGTGAATCCTTAAGAGTCAAGTTACCTTTTTTCCTCTTAAGGGAAAAATTATTGCAGCCCAAAATTAAGAGAAGCTCTATATATATCATAAATTGAGAGAGATATAGCATGGGATGGAATGTTTGGTCTATCATGATAAGCCATACAACCCATATACATTATGGAGCAAGATATGGAGGGGTTTTCCTATGAGCTACCGTTTTGGAGGGTGATCTATTTTGTTTGGATGATAGTTTAGGGATTAGAGATTCTCATGGAGATTGAGGTTCCCAAAATTTTTCAAATCCCATGCCTCAATAAGGCCTCTAGAAAGCATGTAGCTACCTCCATGGATATCCCACTTATTCATTATGAGAGCCATTTGGTTTTATCATGAAACACTGATTTATACACTTGGGAGGAGAAAATAGGGGACCGATTGATTGGAGAGGATCATGTTGAGTGGAGGAGCTTATCATATGAGGATGCTATAGTAGGAGGATAGGAGGCTTTGCAGTATATATCCTTGTAGTTGCTTGAGGACAAGAAAAATTTGGGAGGGGAGGGCTGTAATATTCCTAATTAGCTTTCAACTAGTTTGAATATTAATTTTTTCTTTTGATAAAAAGATAAGTGAAGAAGTTGGTAGAGAGACCCATAAATATCTTTAGTAGGAATAAAACCGATTCTCATGTGCATGTGGATCATTGTATCAGTTGAAAAAAAGCACCTTTAGGTGTTAGCAGGGTCTAAATCATGTGGACAGGGTCAAATTTTACCAAATAAGCAACTTTCCTATGGACGTAGTGGAGGATTAATGGAGGACAATGCATTCATATGGGAGGGGTGTTTGCATGAGACTAGTAACTTTAATGAGTGGGACCCAGAGTGAGGAAGCTCACGCAACATACAAGGAAGAGGACGGAAGCCATAGAATGCATTCATAATATTGATATTTTATTGGTCTTTTATGACTCTTTGCATACTTCAATTGTTTACATAAGTTTGTTGTGTTGTTTAGCACAAGGGTGTTTCCAAGAGGAAGCCCCACCCTCATCCTTGGGCGACTTTGAGTTCCTACTCCACAGAGGTTCATTCATCATCATTTCCACTATCCGGATTTAGTAAAAGCTTCAACCTTCATCCACAGCATAGTCCTTCAGAATTTTGTTTTTTTGTGGGGTAGCAGTAGTGGAGGGTTGATAGACCCAATTTCTGAGCTTGTTTCCAATAGAGGGAGGAACCCTTCATCTAGGAGGCTAGTGAGAATAATAATATAGATTTATTGAACCATATGGCATTAGGAAAAGTAGAAAAAATCATCCACAACCCAGTCTCCTCTAGAAACTGTGTTATTTTACAGTGCAGTTGCAGTTCGAGGTCAAGTACCCGAGTTCTTGACCCTGTTTTCCAGTAAGGGGATCAACCCTTCATCTAGAAAGGTTTTGAGGAGGGATATCAGCTGCCTCCCACCATTGTTTTAGTTGTATATTCTGATTTTTGAGTATATATGGAAACCCTTTTTTGGTTGTCTCAGAATATTGATATTTAATCCCGACATTTTCTAAGCACCATACCAATAGATCCATGTCTTAAAATTTACAACAGCAGTAAACCCTAGAAGACAACTGTACTATCTTAACCTCCAATATTCTTGTATAGGAGTTGTTATTCATGTTTTATGCATTGGTTCTTTAGAGGTTTGCTTTTCCTAAATTAGGTATATTTTTCCTCAAGATCTTGTATACATTTGCTGCTATAATCTTTAACAAAATTTCTATATGATCTACTCTCATGTTTAAGTGTTGATGTCTCACTGCATGTTTCCAGTTTATGTTCTATATTACTGTCTTTTCCATTTTGGGATATTACACTATGTGCATGTGGAGAAACTCAAATATGTGACAATATACTTAGGTAAGTTTTCCTCATATATTGGACAATGTAATTACGTTTTATTATTCAATTGGATTCTGTTATATTTCTCGTATATTCTTTTGCAGGTATGCTCTTGTACTTTTTCATTGAGTTGCATTACACAACTACTTCCATTCCTGTGCATGCTAACAATTTATAATTTTTCTCTAAGGTCGGTAGCCTGCTCTTCCATCACGATTTTACTTCTCGCACCTAGCTTAGTCCATTGTTAATAGATATTATGTGTCAAGTCCATGCTTGGTATTAGACAATAAATTCCATGGATGTAACATTTCTCATTTTTAAATTAGTCACATTGATATATATGACAATGAGACTCTCAAGGATATTTGAGAATTTTTGTACATAGACAATTTATTTATTTGATAATGGTAATTCTGAGTTATCATATTCATGTGACTACTTCCAATTTTCAGAGGTCTAATGGCTCTCCCAGTTTTACATTATTTAATATACTATATGGAATTTCCCGAATTCTCTTATTTTTATAATGCTAGCCCACTTGGTTCTTTATTCGTAGTTGTTGCATGTATCAATCTTTTACACCTAAATGTATTTGTATTTTCTTGTACTTTTTGGTTGAACTGCTTTACTATAATTCATATTTGAATATTATTATTGTAATTCTTATCACAATATAACCACCTTGGCTTTATAATTTCAAAAAATATGATTTTATCTTATTTTAGTAACTCAGTTTGTGTAAAAAAAAACAATATATTCATTGTATGTAATTACAGTGTGGACGTTGTAAAATACACATGACTAATTACTCAATATTTTATTATATATTTACATACCAATAGTAGATGGCAGGACTGAAACATTTAGTCTAATAAGCTATATAGCATAAACATATGCAAACTACTATCATACTTCAATTTCATACCCTCAATGTAGAATTATGATTGTTACTCAAGACCATAATTCTTATCTACACATTTATAACAACATTAGAAGTTTAATAGAAAAGCTCAGCATATAAGATACTAATTTGTAAAGGCCAATTTTCCTCCCAACCAAGAGGTTCTCCTCAGAGCTCTCCCTTGAGAAGAGATCAATATTCCCTAGTGTTCAGAACCTCTTGGCACACTAGTGATAGCACTTTTAAGCCCACTTTCCCTATGAAAGTTTCCATAACAATCTCTCGCTATTATGGGTTGTTGTTTCCCATAGCCTAGGATTTTATATTGTCTTTACACAAAACATTTCTTTAAAAATTTCTTTTCCTTAGTAGAGATTTTCTTACCTCTTCCCAGTAAATTTCCTCTTTACTCAAGATTTTTATTAGATTATTTTCTCCCATCTAGTTTAATTATTTATTTATTTTTCTCCAAATATTTTCTAGAGAATTTTGGAAGAGTTTTGAAATTATATTCAATCCTCGTGGATAAGAATTTCCTAATCTCAATAACTCTGTCTATACAACATTTCCATTTCTTTCATAATTAATTTTTAACTTAAAATAATTATGTCTACAGCATTGTTTTTCCATAGGTACATCCAGACCTTCAACTTATTTGCATAATATAAAGGTTGTAAATCAGGGGTATTACATCGTACCCCCCTAAAACAAAAACATCGTCCTTAGTGATAGCACATAACTCTGTTTATTATTTGAACAATGATGGACATGCTTCCTTCCCACTTTCCTCCCACTCTCATGTAGCTTGTTCAGGTGTAATGTGCTTCCACTGCACTTTTACCCGAGCTAATGTTCTATTCTACAGCATAGTTTATTCTCCTTCCAATATACTAAGTTTTTTTAGAAGAAAGTCCCTTTTTGTTTCCACCTGTATCAAAGTCCATTCAACCATGTGAGAAGGGCCTTGAACATATTTTGTTAATAATGAGACACGAAAAACATTATGAACTTTTATATGAATAGGTAGAGTGAATTTATAAGCTATTGGGCCCACTCGTTCCAAAAATTCAAAGGGCCCGTAGTATCGGGGTTGTAACTTAGCATAATTTTCAGTGTGGAGGGTACTCTTGCGAGGTTTGATCCTCAAGTACACATGATCCCCAATCTTAAATTCCTTATGTATTCCTTTCTTACCTGCATAACTCTTCTAGCGGTCTTGAGCTTCTTTGATATTCCATTGACTTTTTCTTATTGTTTTTTCCGTCTCATGTAGCATTTTATTTCCAAGTACAAGTATGTCCTCTGGTTGACTGTAACTAATTGGAGTGTGGCATTTCTTGCCATATAAACCTTCAAATAGACTCATTTTAATAAGCGTTTGGTAACTGTTGTTGTAAGAAAATTCTTCCAAATGTAGAAAGTCGTCCCACTTGGTGGGTCTATCCATTACATACATACGAAGAATTTCCTCTAATATTTGGTTTGTACTTTGTGTCTGCCCATCTTTCTGGGGATGATAATTTGTGCTAAAGATTATATTTGTTCCCATTCCTCCAAACAATGTCTTCCATAATGCAGAGGTGATCTTTGCATCCCTATCAGAGATGATCATATTTGATATTCTGTGAATTTTAAGGATTTCCTTCATAAATTCATTGGCCACTTTTGTTTTCCCAAAAGTGGACTGCACTGGAATAAAATGTGTTTCCTTTGTTAGTGTTTCTACCACCACCATAATGGAGTGATGATTTTTTTTAGTACAAGGCAGTCCGATGATAAAATCCATAGACACCAATTCCCACTTCCATTTTGGAATCAGAAAAGGGTTGACTAATACTTCAAGATTTTGATGCTCTACCTTAAGCTGTTGGCACTCGAAACATATTGCTAAGTAATCGACTATTTATTTCTTCATTCTCAACAAAAAAACATATTTTTTCGTAATGTTGTTAGCATCTATTTGTAACCTGCATGATCTGAATAAGGTATCTTGTGGTATTCCTCCAAAATGATCTGTTTCAGGGCAGGTATATTAGGAATATACAGTTTGTGCTTATAAATTATTAATCCTTTTAGATTCATGGTGTATCCTAGAATTTAGGCTTACTATAAATTATCCTCCAATTCCAAATATTGGGCATATGATAACAACACTTCTTGGATTCATTCCTCAATATTGAATTTCACATTGCTACCTGTGTAAGATAGTATTTGATGGGAATATCTTCTTAAGGCATCAACGATTCAATTTTACTTTCATTTAATGTGTTTGATGTCCATATCAAATTCTCTAAGGAAATTTAACCATCTTGCTTGCCTTGAATTCAAATATGGTTGACTAAAGAAATATTTCATACTGATATTGTTACACCAATTTTTGGTCCTCTAACCTATTATCATTAGATGGACCCAAGTACACCATGTAAGACCAATTTTACCCTAAGTAGAATTGTTTTCACTATGTCAAATAACTTAACAAAACACATTTATTAAGTTGTTTATGGTCTAAACAGGAAACCCCAAGGGGAAATATTAAAAAAATCTATATTTTTTTGGTTTTCCTTATGGAATAATTAATTAAACAATAATTTAATTATTATTCCTGGTCATATTTAACCCAAAACAAGGAAATTAATTAGATAAATCTTTATTTATCTTATTGTTTTATAAGAATAATTATTTAAACCTTATTTAAATAATATTCCTTGTTAAATTTGACTAAATCATTTATAAATAATTGAATAAATCATTATTTTTTAATTATCATTCAACCACTTCCTTAAAATGATAAAAAAATCAATTATTTATTTATTATTTACAAATAAAGGGATTTGACCCAAGTCAAATTCCTTTCCCCTCCAACAAATATAATAAAATATTCCATAAAAGGTGGATCTAGATTTGGTTAATATTATTTTAATCATGCACCAAGATCTATAATGACCTAATATTTTGTTATAAATAGAAGGGTTTTTCCTACCATTCAACTCCTTTTTTTGCCTCTTAGATCACTCTGGATCTATACTCTTGGTCTGACTTTGAGCCATTGTCATTGTTAAATTTTCTATTATTTGCTTTGTGAGCTCCCTTTGAGTTCTATGTTTGTCTGGGTTTTCTACACCAACAAGAGAGAGAAATTCTAGATATGAAGTGATGAGGACTTCAAAGAATCCATCCCATTGAGGAGAATTGGAAACACATTTCTTGTTTTCCTCTCAGGTGCCATTAATGTAAAATTTTTCAAAAAATATTGTTCTTGTCTTGTCTATTGGATGCATGGAGAAAAACCTTACTTTTACTACTTAATGCATTTTTATGCATAGATCTAGATTTTTGCAGCATTTGTCTTAGTCAACTAACTACAAATCTGAAGATATTAGCGGCCATATTTTGCTGTTAGGGCTGTTTATTATGCACAGCTACAAGGGTATTTTTTCGTACACCTACACTATGGATTAATCCTAACAGATATGATTAGTAATGATCACACATTTCTTACACAAGATGTAATCTCACCACATTTTTAATGCACATGTGAAAGAATCTAATTCTAAGTCATAAAATGCATAAATTTTCTCATGTTTCCTCAGATTTTTAGACTCATAGGCTATCACTACATTATCTTGCAGCAATACTCCTCCAAATCCTTCTATGCAAGCATGACTGCACACAACAGAGTCCTTTGTTGGATAATTTTTTTTTTAAGATAGGTGCAATAGTTAGTTTTTGTTTAAGCTACTAAAATCTCTCTTGGAAGTTGGTTTTCCATTAAAAAGCCACACCTATTTTCTCAAAAGAGGTAATATGATAAGCTAATGCAAAAAATACATCCACAAATCTGTGCTAATATTCAGAAATAGCCATGAATGAATGTATTGTAGGTACATGTTTGGGTACAGGATAATTTAAATTTCTTGTATATTCTCCGGATCTACCTCCAACCCGTCCTTAGAAAATACATGTCCCGGATATTGAATCTTGGGTTTTTAAAACTCACACCTGTTGAATTTTGCATACAATTGGTGTTTTCTAAGTGTTTGAAGCACTATTCGAAGATCTTCCCAGTGTTCATCTTTTCTCTTAGAGTAAACCAGAATATCATCTATGAAGATGAGCACAAACTTATCCAGATATTTCTACAGAACACTATTCATGAGGCACATGAAAGTAATAGGGGATTTTGTGAGTGAAAATGGTATAATTATGAACTCGTAATGTACATACTGATTTCAGAAAGGTTTTTCTCATATGTCTTCGTATTTGATACGAAGATGGTGATAACCAGTTCTGAAGTAAATTTTTGAGAATGTGGTTTCCCCCGTCACTTTATTAAACATATCATCGATCCATGGAAGGAGGTATCTATTCTTGATGGTTAACCTTTTTAACATTATATAGCCTATGCATATCCTAAGGGTAACAATCCTTATTTTTGACAAATAAAACCGGCACTCCCCATGGAGACACACATGGTCTGACATACCCCTTGTTTAATAATTCTTGCAATTGAAGCTTCAACTGTAATAATTTGGGGTGCTCATTCTATATGGGGCTCGGGAAACTGAGGTTTCCCCTGGTATCGTCTCCATAGAGAAATCAAGATCTCTGTGATGGGGAATTTGAGGAATTTATTGAGGAAATACATCCTGGAAGTCCTTAATCACTAGTAAATTTTCTAGAGGTTCATTTTTTTCTTGCTATCCTAAATCTTCAAATTGTACAAGATACATAGGAAAACCCTTCGTTTATGTCCTCTTCAAATGTAATGCAAAAATTCTTCTAAGAGACAGAGGTTTTGTTTTCCCTCTGACAACCAGTGACTGCCCTAGTGCATTAGTACAATTTACTACCTTTTCCAAACATTTTACTATTGCTTTCTATTGTTCTAGCCAATCCATACCAACTAGGAGGTCATAAGATCCAAAGGGAAGGATATTAAGATTTAAATACATGATGTACTCATTCAAGTTTACAGGAAACTTGGGAAATTTATGGGTGACCTTCCATTTGGTTCTTCTAGCGAACTGCACCATCCAAGATTGCTTAAATTTTTATGTCTGTAATTTACATTTTTCCACTATGTGTGGACTAGTATAACTTAAACTAGCTCCAAGATCAATTAAAACAAGAAAATTTTGGTTGGAAATGATACCATTAATTTCAATCATAGTTGATTGATGTTCAACCTATTGGTATTCCAATGAAACACTGATTTAGGGAATGTTGCGGGCAACATCATTCATTGTGGTTGCTTCCATCATTTCTTCAATGTTCTGAATAACTAAAGTGTTGTGTTGGTAGTCCCACAACATATGAGGCTCTCAGCATCTCGCTTGCTATTCCCTTACGTGGCATTGGAACTTGTGTGAGAATGGGTTGTCTAATTTTTGACACCTTTATTGAATATTTTAAGCTAGTGGTTTCTTCCAAATTTTTTCAGATAAGCTGGTTTGTTTTTTTTTTAGCTTGCTTCCACCATCCCTTTTTCCTTATTCTGCTACTTTTTCAACTGATCATTCCTTCCTTTAAGTTTCTAGTAGCACGCTCCTGACTTCCAAATACCTTCATCCATAGTCTTTGGATTTTCAAACTCAATTCTTTCTTTGTACATAGGACGTAAAAAATTTAGACATCGCTCTAGTTTCGCTTTTTCTTCTCTTATGTATGGTATGTAGTGATGTAAATTTGTGAACTTCGTCACAAATTCATCAATGGTGAGTTGTCCCAGCCTTTTCTCATGAAATTTCGTTGATTTTTCATCATAATACATCTCACCGATGTATTTGGATTTAAAATTCTCTCGAAATTCTTCTCATGAAACAATATTTTGATCCAATAAGTATATGATTTTGGTCTCTTCTCACCAAAGTGTGGCTTTATCTTGCAATTGGTAAACTGCCAACCTTTCTTTCATATTAATTTTGTACTAATATAATTGAAAGTAATTTAACATATTCAGGATCTAGGCTTCCACATCCTCTTCCTTGTCCCCGTCAAAGGTTGGAGATTTGATCTTGCAGAATTCTCCCTGTAACTCCTTCCTCCTTTTAGACTTACAATTTACTTTACCAGACTCTTCTCCACTCTAAGACCTTTCGTAGTTGGCTTATGTTTATGTTCTTTTCATATTTTGTTTTTCTTCCTCTTGATGACTAGATCTAGAGGTTAATTCTCTTATCAACCTCTCTTGTTCGTTACTATCTTGCAGTAAATGTTCATTTCTATTTCTTAGCTCAACCATTTCCTGCTACAAATTTTTTATAATTTCCAGCATCTCGGAATTTTGATCTGATGAGGCATCCTCATCCCCCATATCCACATACAACTCTTCTCTCTTAGACATGACATCAGTTGTAATTCTATCTAAACTTTATATCTAATGCATAGAAAACAATTAGCATTCATAAATTGTAATATGTAACTCATTCATTGTTTTGTGAGAGAGTTCTTTAATCATAAATTAAACTTCTAGATAGCATAGTTTTCATGTGTTGGAGTCGATAAGCCCAACGTTTTAAATTGGTCTCTCATACCACTTGTAATATCTCCCAAATTTTTATTTTTTTTATAATTATCTCTATGATTGATTATCACCTTTCTCTTCAACATCTTGTCCCAATGGAATCTCTGCTATGGTTATAGTGAACTTATAAGATTTAATTTCTTAGTCATAATTAAAATTGTTAAAATATTTCACATATGAATTAGCCTTAGCTTCTCATTCACACTCTACCTCTCATTCGTCTC
This sequence comes from Pinus albicaulis, assembly GCA_034641835.2. NCBI lineage: Eukaryota > Viridiplantae > Streptophyta > Pinopsida > Pinales > Pinaceae > Pinus > Pinus albicaulis. The sequence continues at coordinate 1,230,101,043 of CM076582.1, read as the reverse complement.
TAAGATACCTTTACCTTATCATTTTCTTCACTCCATACCCTACATCTAATTTTAACTAATGTAACCTTCTAATATTATTAATTATTATTCTAATTAATCCACTAACCCTCTAACTTATGGTCTTATGAAAATCATATTCCAAATGATATATTAATATAAATATCTCTATCTTAATCTAAATAGGACATACCCACCTTACTATGCTTAATGCATAATTGTTTGACTTTCATAAGGCAAGTATGTAGGTTTATATGTTGTCACCATAGTTTCATTTAGAATTTATTAAAACTACACATGCTTGAAGACTTTTCCAATACATGGGTTTCCATGTCGAAAGGGTCACATCTCCTCACATGGCCTTCACACTCATATCGTGGTCCCAATTGATGAGGGAGAATCAACTGAGATGGATTTACAGTTATGATGAGTTGTGAAAAACCCAAGGGTTTTACGCTACTTGTCACTCTCTCATTTCGGCATTTCATTGTGCATTTCATGATCGTCTGTCTCCTTGGAGCTATGCCTCCATAGCTCGATCTTGAAGTGTGTTTTCTAGAAGCCCTGCACATGATTCCTTCAATATTATCATCATTGGAGCTATACATCCATAGCTCAACTAGAAATTATGTTTTTTAGAGGTCTTGCATGTGATTCCTCCACTCTTATCATGGCGAGAGTGGTTCAAAATTGAAATAACATAGAGATTTGTATGCAATCCCTCATAGGTAAGGTAATTTAACATTTTCAACATTTGAATGTTATAACTCTTATATGTTTTATTCACTGATGAAATTGGGTCGATTTTGCAGGGATATTATACAACCATTTCGACTGGTTACTTTTCGTCCTTTCAGGTAAACAATGGCTATCCTTATCGTTGACCTGCTCATGAATTTCGTTTATTCTTTAAATCACAGAGCATGGATTTTTTTTTGTTTTTGTTTTGAAGATATGCACCCTATGTCTTGCATGAAGATGTCGAGCAACAATCACATCCTTCTAGTGCTACGACATCTATCCAACTTGTAGTCCTTCGACCCTTATTCATCGTAGAATAGGTAAGTTCCTTGAATTACATCCCGCATTCAATGATTCCTCTCTATTTCACTTCGAAAATTTTGGGTTTCGGTAATATAAGAAATGTCATTTTTATATTTCTCTTTTGGGTTCCTACCCTTCTGAAATTGTTCTGGGCTTTCATTTCACATTTCATTTTATGACTGCTCTATCCAATTAAAAATTCCCATCTCCCACTTTTCTCTCTACTTTTATTTAATGAGGTGTTTACGCCTCTGCCCTTGCAGATTTCATCTGGACCATTGAGCAATTGGGGTTTTAAATTTAGTTCGTAAATTATCTTCTTATAGTTATCTATATAATGGCCACACTGTCGTAATGAAATTTTTACTTCTAGATGTGGGTATAAATAAACCCTTCCCTTCAAAACCCCTCATTCTTCTTTGATTCACTGGGTTTCATTATGCCATTTTCTTCAGTGGGGTTAGTGTGACTCTATCATCAAGGCTCTATCACCGTGACTCTTTTAACTTAGCATGTGTTAGTGTGAATTTTTGTGTCAAATGGTAAAGCATAAAGCTAAGATTCTATGTTCATGGGAATATCAATTTATTCAGTCATTTTCTTTCATGCCAATATTATGAATATGCTCCATAGTGGAGATCTAGATTTTACTTTGTAAAGCTAGTTCTGTGGACAACCACAGTAACCCTCTTCGATGCATATTTACCACTAGTTGTATGATAGATATAAATTGTATTTTTAATAATTTCTTATCGTTAATTTACTCTTAATTTATGTTGAAACCCTTTTTTTTTCTTATATGGTAGCATACTACCGAGAGCCTACTTAATTCTATGTATTCATAAGGTTGAATGGTTTTATTTTAGGATTTCATGAGGCTGATCCTCTATTCTTGAATTCAATTATTTGGATTCCTAATTTAATACCTATACTCTGTTATACGCAATGATAAACTTTCTATGTTTACACACAATTTTTTTTAAGTATTGTATGTATTTATTTACTACGCATAACATTTTTTAAATGGTTATATTTCAGCAGGAGTGTGATTCGTCACTGCATTATTAATATGATTCATAATTTCCTTTATATTCATGATACTTCCCTTACCCTTCTTCATAGCGTTATATAGTAACTATCATTGCTTTGCCTTCTATTCGTTGGTTTGAAAGCATAAGGATTAAGATTCTATGAATTGTTACTCTGATATTTTTATTTATGGACTTATATTGAAATTATTGGATTTCTCTTACTTGCAATGTTCATCGAAATTGCATGGTACTTCTAGTATTTTCTATTAATTTGATGCTACTTATGAAAGGTGTGTAATATGTGATAGGGTTCCGCCCCTTACGGTAGCATGCAGTCTCTTATCACATAACTGATCTCATGTTGAGGTTTGGCACAATCTTTTTTTGAATAATCAGTCAACTCAACTTTTTTTTTTCTAATTGTTGTACATAAATTTTGAATCTACAATTCCTTATATTTTTTATTCTTTTCAATTCATTATGTGAGTTTTAATATGGGTTCATATCACCCAGATTACCTCTTTTTCTCAGATCCATACTAGTGATATAGAAGTGGACATCCTATCCTTTTCTTGTTAGTCCAATTTATTAAATTCTCATCTAGCCCATATTTATTAATTTCCGATGTACAACAATATTTCTTACACCATTCTAAATTTGTGTGTGCATGTGGAGAAACTCAAGGATGTGACAACATACTTAAAAGATGTGAAAACATACTTAAAGGATGTGGCAACATACTTAAAGGATGTGACGACATACTTAGGTAAGTTGTCCCCATACCTTGGACAGTGTAATTTATTTTCTTATACAATTGGATTGTGTTTTAATTATCATATATTATTTTGCAGGTATACTCTTGTAATTTTTTGTTGAGCTGCATTATACAATTTATTCCTTCCCCACACATGCTTACAATTTATACTTTGTCTCTCATGTCGGTAGCCTGTTGTTGCATCATGGTTCTACTTCTGTCACCTAGCTTAGTCCAGCGTTACTAGTTTTTATGTGTCAAGTCCATGCTTGGTCTTCGACAATAAATTCCATGGATGTAACAATCCTCATTTTTCAATTAGTGACATAGATATATATGATATTGATATTCTCAAGGATAATTGAGAACTTTTTTACATAAATATTTTATTTACTTGACATGGGGAATTCTAATTTATCATATTCATGATTCTTCTTCCATTTTTTAGAGGTGTAATGCCTCTCCTAGTTTTACATTACTTAATATACTATATGAAATTTATAGAACTCTCTTTTTTTATAATGTTGGCCCACTTGGTACTTTACAAGTAGTTGTTGCATGTATCAATCTTTTACACCAGAATGTATTTGTATTTTCTATTGCTTGTTGGTTGAACTCCTTTACTGTGGTTGAAAAGGGAGTCAGAGATTTGGGGTGGTGAAATCCCCCTATTTTGGCATAAATGAACTTAAATGTAAACTTTGGGTTTCAAACCATGGTTTGAGATCATAGTATCTGCACGCTAGGCACACATAGATAGATAGAAGATGTCTAAGATAAGTAGTAAATGATTTTGAGAGATAGTTTATTTGTTTTATCGCAAATAGCCTATAAGAGCCTCGTGAGGTTAGGGTTTAGTAAAAGACTCCTGCTAGCTATCTGCATGGAGAGCTAGTACTGGTTGTGTGTGGACTCCACTGGTTGTGTGCGTAGAAGGTACATTAAGGTTTTGTAAGGGTTTTGGAAAGAAAAAATGATGTATTGATAGATCCGAAGGATTAATAGAAGGAACAATTTTTGTGAAAGCTCTGTGTTATGTGTCTAATTATTTTTTATGCTTACTGTATTGCTTTGATGAGATCGCACTATCTGTTTTATTACTAATGTATACACAGAGCTAATTGATATTTTTGTGCAGGAATATTGACTTATGTTAAGTAAGAGCGAGATTTGGTTATAATCTGTGTCTATGCTGAAGCAAACCCTATTTCTATGATACTATCTCTGTGTTCTGTTACAAGCTATTGTGAAATATCTTTGGATAAATCATTATTAAATGTTAATACATAATATCTATGTTAAGTCTTTGATGTAACTTGGATTGACTTATATTATTGTTTCCTGCACAAAAGTGATACCAATTCTATTGTATTACGCTAATATGTGGGCAGTATTTGTGTGCACATTTGTATAAGTTTTCCTTGGGTTTTTACATAGCACCACTCAATTTCTCACTCAGGTTGTGGAAACCTGGCTCTAGCAACCCCCGATACTACATCTGGTGATACTTTGGTCTACGCATGAAGATCACTACCAAAAGGGCCAATAGTTGGAGGGTTTGTTTTTTTATCCATAAACTCTGAACCTAGGTCATGACCCCTCAAGACAACAAATGGTTCCATTACCAGGACCAGAATCCTCATTTTGAGGGAGATTTGATGTTGTGGTAGCCACTGTGAAAGGAGTTACAAGATTGGCTGGATAGAAAGATCATGGAATTTGCACTTCATCAGAATATGAGCTATAACATATATACTGAATAGTGGATTGAGAAATGTATTTAAATAGAAGTGCATGAAATTTTATTTAGCTCCTTTGCATATGTGCTTCGAGAGTGGTTGTTGCGCTTAGCTAAATGCCATCGTTGTATAAGAGATGACCTAGCCACTAAGTGGACCTATGAATTGATCCAAGAAGTAGAAAAACTGATAATAATATCACTCACGTGGTAGATCATTGGATCGATCGACTCTTCGGCATCTTTGTCAAAAAAATTTCCATTGATTAGTTTTTGTCATACTTTAAAGTAGAAAGAATATTTTTCAAAGCCATTAGAGGTAAGTTCCCACACTCGTTGAAATTTATATTGAAGATGCTATTTTTTGAAAAGGGTTGCATGTGCGAACACGTTGCACGAATGCATTAAAAGGTTTCATCTATCTGCATCAGCATAATTTACAGCGAAGAGTTTGAGTAAGTCCCTTATAGCCCTATGAGATTAGATTTGATAGTGAGCATGAACCAGAAACTGCTAGCTCAAGTGAATCTTAAGAAAGAAAGATTTTTCTAGGAGATACCCTTAAGTTTGTTTCCTACCGTACTGCCCATCTCCTCCTCCTCGCTAGGAAGTAGCAATGGCTGCATCAATGAAGCTATGTAATTTTGAGGGTACTGGGAATGATGACACCAAACACTTCTGCTTTGTGAATGAGGGTGTGTGGAAGGCATAGAAGGTTCACAGTAATGATATTAATAAAGAACAACTCACTACTTCCTTCTAGGATAGAGCATTGGATTGGTATATGAGGTATGTTTAGGATAACCTTGATGTTATCTTGCAACAGATAAATACAACCCTGAAAGAGCAGTTCAAAAAGCCTAAATCATACTCAGAACTGGTAATTGAGATGAAATATATCTGCGAGGAGGTTAATGAGTATATATGGCAAGCAGACCAATGGTTGAAGTATCTCATTAGGGATGGAGGGTTCATCATTGACGATGCTTAGCATAAATATTGGTTCATTTCTATGTTGCTCTCCCATCTGCACCAACGTTTAGGACAACAAAATATTGCTACATTAACAGAGGATGCAGAAGTCACAATCAAGTTAGAAGCTACACAAACACTTGTTGCACTTGGGACGCAACAAATACAGAACTAGCTCGAAGACATGCACTTGTAAATTGAAAGTCTGTGCAACGATAAGGGCAAGGAAGCATGGGCAAAGAATTGGTATATAAAATGAAAATATTCTTGGCACCATCAAGATCAGTGTCATGTTTTCACTAATTATTGGAATTTTGGAGGTCTTGGCCCCTTAAAGAGCCTTGTTTGGTGTACATTATTTCAGGTTTCTAGATTGCATGAGACATATTCCTGTCCAAATATTAGGAAGTATGAGCCTGATGTAAAGCAGTTGTTTTGCATGTTTTTTTCATCATTAGGTCATGATGAACAACACTGTTGCACCTATGGTATGATGATGGATAAATAAAAAATATACAAGGTGCAAGCTGAGTCCTTCTCACCAACATCCCCTTCTGGGTGTGGAGGATCTCTCAGCAGTGGAAGAGGTCGAGGAGGTGGATTATCTGGTTGAGAAAGAAGACAAGAATTATTTTATAATTGCAGAGATGCTGGTCACTATGCACGTGATTCTCCAAATCCTACGCACTAGTATTGCAGATATTGTAGGAAACTTGATCATGTCCTTGAATATTTTCCTATCTTAATTACTAACATGCAGGAAAGAAAGACACAGACCCCAATACAAAATCCGCATATGGTGCATGATGAACCCCATTAGGAGGTTCTAGGTGTGAATTTAGTAACAAGGAGCGATATAGCTACCAATGAAGATCAAGGAAATCAATTAGCTACATGTGTTTAGATCCGTAAGGTGCAAGAGAAAAAAATATGAGTTGATCTTCAACAAGAAAAAGGAAACTCTTATTGAGGCATGGAATGAATTCACCAACTGTGGTACATCAACATCAAGAAGAACCTTAGAATGTGATGGAGTAGATGAAGAAATTAAACCCTTCCTACAAGCATGTATGAAATTACAGCACAACAAGAAGGCAATGGAAAATCTATAGGCTCTGATAGATAATTGCACAGAGAAGGAACCACCAATGGTAGAGTAGTGTGTTGTCAATAAAATCTACAAAAACAAGAAAAGAATAAGTAGAGAGATGCGCTTGAGTGCGTAGATAGGAGATTATGAGATGGACTGGGTAATCCTTGATCAGGGGTAAAATATTAATGTTCTAACAAAATAGACATGGCAGTGCATGGGTGAACCCAAACTGGAATGGTCCACGACCCAATTGTGCATGGCAAATCAGCAGAAGATCATTCTTCTTAGGCAATTTCCCGAAGTTGTAGTTAGTATTGAGGGCGTCAATGTTAAAGCTGACTTTGAAGTGATAGAGATCGTGGATGATAGATATCCCTATCTCGGGATGTTGGGATTAGATTAGGCTATTGACATGGATGGTGTCATATAATTGAAGAAAAGAAGGATGGAGTTTGAGAATAATGGAGTCTAAGTTATCAAAACTTTAGAACCTACTAAAGGATAGTGATATAGAGAGCTTGTGGGCGATGAGGATAACATTTACCAAATCTATAAGATCATATTGCATGAAGAGGATTGAATTAACCCAACAGTAGATGGAAGTCTTAAGTGGGAGAGGGAAATATCCTTTTCTTCAGATTCTGATGAGGAGTTCCAAAATTGGCAGACCTAATTACACGAGGTGTTTGTGATGTGTTATAATCGTGTGACTAGATACTTGCATTGTATAACATATGAGGTGCATAATCTACAACACTATGATGGGTCATCTAATGTAAACAAGTTTATCATGACGGTGGAGGTGAGTGTGCTCGAAGAACGTGGATTTCATGCTTTGAATATAAGGTTGCATGCTACTCCCACTAATTGGTGGGAGACCCATAAGAACAACCTACACACATGGGATGAATGTTGCATAATGATGTGGTTGCGCTTTGAGCAGCCCACTACCTAAACAACTGACGTTTTTTGTGGCTGGGGTGATCCACGTAAACACTTGGCTACATAAATGGAGGTCTGGGATAAGAAGCCTAGGTTCGAATGGGTTCACATGTTTATTCATATGATGGGACTAATTCCTACTCCTTGGTATTTGGAGATGGAGCTGCATCGAGGAACTCTCAATTGGGTTGAAATGATAGAAATATTTTTTTTAACCTTTATCTTGGAAACTGGATCAGAGGGACTGGAAAAATCCTTGAATGATACTGAGGCAGTTGTCTTTGATGACTATCAACCATGAGTAGAAATTTTTTCACCATCATGGGACATGCTGATGCAGGACATTGTAGACTACTAGAATCTGACCATTGAAAAACATGAGGAGAACCCTAGGAATATCTTGATCCCCAAATTTGAGGGCCAGCACACAATGGTCGGTCCCTCCCTCATGGTGCCTGATGTAACACAACCATTAATAATTAGACAGGTGAATATTGGCTCTGAATAATAACTTAAAATGCCGAATATTGGCGACTACTGTGATAATGAGACTGTAGGTAAAGTTGTCGAGTTTCTGACATAATACCAATATTTTTTCCTTATGATTTCTTCTGAATTGAAGGAAATCCTTGAAGAACTTGGGGTTATGAATATCACCCTTAATATGGATGCATGACTGGTCATAAAACACCCATACAAGATGAATCCCCAGTATAAGCAGAAGGTGAAAGAATAATTGGATAAAATGATTGCGGAAGGAATCATGGAGCCAATAAAATAATTTGAATGGGGCAGCCCCATGGTAGTGCAAGACAAGAAGGCTAAGGGAGAAATCCAGATCTTTGTCGTTCTACACAAACTAAATGATTCTTGTGTGCATGTCCCATTCCCTACCTCATTCTCTGATGAAATCTTGGAAAATGTTGGTGGCCAAGAGGCCTATTCCTTTACCGATGGTTTTTCTGGGCATCACCAAATCCGGATTGTGCCGAAAGATCATAGTAAAAATACTTTTGCTACAGAATGGGGCTCTGTCCAATATACAGTAATTTCATTTTGAGTGAATAATTCTACTGTTACTTTTACAAGTGGTTGTGGCTGCCTTCAAATGATTTATCCACAATTTTTTAGAAGTAAATTTTGATGACTAGACTCTATTTGGACTCCTGAAGAACCATCTCTCAAACTTGTGCGTCATGCTCGAAACTTGTAGGATATACCAAATATCCTTGAACTTGAAAATTTTTATCTTTTGCGTACCATATGGGACATTTTTGGGACACATTGTGTGTCAAAAAGGGTTGATGGTTGACCCTTCCAAGATCACAGTAATATATAATCTCGAGGTGCCCAAGAACATGAACCAGTTGCACTCGATCTTGGGGCATAATGGGTATTACTGGAAATTTATTGAGGGCTATGTCATGATCACTTCATATATGTAAAAGATACAAAATAAGGATGTGACATTCTCTTGGAATGACGAGTGTCACAAGAGCTTCGAGTTGATAAAAGAAAATATGGTCACTACACCCATCCTGGTCTTCCTAGACTGGTCGAAAGAATTCCATGTACATGTATATGCATTGGGCATTGTGCTCGGAGCCGTATTAGTGCATCCAGGCGCAGGAGAAATAGTTCATCCCCTTGCCTGTTCTAGTTTAAAACTCTCTAGTGTAGAATGTAACTATTCAACCATGGAACAAGAAGGGCTAGCTATCATGTATGCGTTGCAAAAGTACTGCCACTACCTATTAGGAGGCCACTTTAAGATGTTCACTTACCATTATGCTTTGATGTACCTAGTCAAAAATCTTATGTTGGGGGGGGGGGAGGGGGGGGGAGGATCTGTCGATTATTTTTATTGTTTCAGGAATATGATTTGGATATTATGGTAAAGCCGAGACACCTAAATGTTAGGAAATATTACCTATCATGCGTTGAAACTACTGAAGAACCGACCAACCTGGAGGATGGCTTGCCCAACAAATAATTGTTGCCAATCAAGGTGGTTGATGAGGATTTTTAGATATCATTTAGTTCTTTACTACTGGACACATGCCTGATGAATATATGATTCAACGTAAGAAATAAATCGTAGCACACATAGCTAACTTCACCATCATCGCCAGGAAATTGTACAAACTGGTTTCAAATGAATTTTTTCATAGGTATGTCCTGGAGTATGAGAGAGGCACAATTCTAGATCAATCCCATGGAGGAATCTCTGGGGATCACTACGCCGGTAAGGTGATGGCACAAAATATTTTTTGAGCTAGCTTCTAGTGCCCCACACTACATACTGACACTATTGTACACTAACGCGCATGAAATTTTTGAAAAGGACATGAAATACCTCATGCTGAGATTAAATTCCCCTGCAACCCCATACGGCCCTACAGGGTTTTGAAAATTGGGCTATTGTTATTTTTGGTCCTATCAATCCCGCTAGAAATTGCAGTAGCGCTCACTATATCATCACAACAATGGATTATGTCATTCAATGGGCTAAAGCCAAACCTGCAAGGGACTGCACTACCGATACCACCGCACAATTCATATTTAAATACATTGTGACATGGTTTGGTTGCCCCAAGATTATGATCTGTTACCAGGGCACACATTTTGTCAATGAAAGCCTCGATGCACTCACAAAAGAGTTCCATATACACCTTCAGAAGAGTACCCCATACAATCCATAAGAAAATGGTGTGGTTGAAGCATTCCATAAAATATTGGAGGCGGTGCTCACTAAGGTATGTAATGCTAACATAACCGATTGGGATAAATAGGTACTTGAGGTTCTCTACGCGTACTGGATGACCTGCAAGAATTTGATTGGAAAAATACTATTTAGACTAGTGTATGGGTAAGAGGTTGTGTTTCCAATGGAATTCATCATCTCCAACATGCGTATTGTAGGATTTACAGATATGGTCGAACAAGATGCTCTCGCAGAACCATTGTCACAACTTGTTTCTCTAGAATAAGATTGATTTATTGCAAATTATCACCAACAAGTCTAAAAATTGTGGAAAAAATCATGGCATGATTGGCACATTAGAGAGAAGGTATTCCACTTTGTGGATTTGGTCTTATTATATTGCAGTAATTTCACACTCCACCCCAGGAAATTGTGAATGCACTAGCTCAACCCTTACACTGTGAAGGAAATCACTAATGCTAGTGTTGTGTGCATGGGCACCTTTAATGGTCAATTCCTCTCTGGATATGTTAATGAAAGTCTCCTCAAGCAGTACATGTACAACCATGTGTCAACACCTCAGTGGCTTGGGACAAGTCATGTGTTTGCATTGGTGGCCTGTTGGAGCAGGGTCCCCTGAGGCACATATTTCAAAGCTCCATTTTTGGTAATATTGTATGTGCCTGTTGTGAAAATGCAGTCAAAAGGATTTTTTGTGGTCAAAGTCCCCTATTTTTGTGTAAATAAACATAAAATTAAACTATGGGCCTCAAACCATGCTTTTAGACCATGATACTTTTGTGCTAGGTTCATATAAATAGATAGAAGATGTCAAAGCTAAGTAGTGAATGATTGTGAGAGATATTTTATGCTTTTTCTCGCAAATAGTCAATAAGGGTCTCGTTGGGTTAAGGTTGGGTAAAAGGCTCATGTTGGAAGTGTGCACACAGACCTAGTCCTGGCTGTGTGTAGACTCTAGTGAATTTGTACGCAGAAGTGATAGTAAGATTTTGTAAGGGTTTTGGAAAGAAAAGCTCATGTATTGACAGATCTTAAGGATTAATAGAAGGATCAAGTTTAGGGACAGCTCTGTGTTTTGTGTCTAATTGTTTTTTATTCTTGTTGTTATGCTTTGATGAGATCACACTATATTTTGCTTACTCATGAATACGCAGAGCTAATTGATATTTTTATGCATGAATATTGACTTCTATTAAGTAAGAGCGAGATCTGGTTCTGATTTGTGTGTGCATTGAAGCAAACCCTATTTCTGTGACGCTATCTCTGTGTTATTTTCTAAGCTATTGCATGACATCTTTGGATTATGTTCTCATTAGAGTTCTCCCCTGAGAATATATCAACCTCTTTTCACATTAGTGATGGCACTTTTAAGCCCACTTTCCCTCAACAATTTTCCATAACAACATCCCATTATTATGGGTTGTTGTTTCCCATTGCCTAGGGTACTATTTTGTTTTTTCCACAAAAGATTACTTTAAAACTTGATTTTCCTTGGCATAATGTTTCTCACCTCTTCCTAGTAACTTTCCTCTTTATTGAGGATTTTAGATATTTTTATCCCATCTAATTTAATCATTTATTTATTTTTATCCAATGATTTTCTAGAGAATTTTGGAAAAGTTTTGAAATTCTATTCCATGCTCATGCATAAGAGTTTATCGATCTCAATTACTCTCTTTTTACAATATTTTCATTTCTTTCATAATTAGTTATTAACTTAAAATAATTCTGCCAACAACATAATTGTTCGATAAGTCTACCTAGACCTTGGTCTTATTTGCATAATAAAAAAGTTGTAAATTAGGGGTATTACATTGACCTCAAAGAGACATATTCAGGATTCGTGGGTGAATGATATCATGATTATTGTAACATCTTATAGATAGTTATGTTGCATTTAGGATTATTTGTATACTTAATATTTTATGAAAATGGTCAAGGGATGGATTTTGTTATAACAACAGAGTGAGGGGTGAAGACCCTCACAACTGTTTAACAATAAAATTAAATGTTCTTGGTTTTCCCCTACCGGGTTTCCAGGGTATATCGGTGTCTAATGATGTATTTCTCATTGTGTCATTTTTATGATGTTAATTTTTTGCATGATGCGATGTTTATATTGTAAAGTGTGTGCTTTACTAATTGAGTTAAAATGATCATAGAATTGATGCATAGTTAAAGTAGGAAATTTAAGTTAATATGCTACAACAAGGACAGTTAATGGTTGTGTAACTCACTATGATTTTACTAAATATTTCTCTAAGTAATGATGATGGTTATTATAATGGTCAAAGAGGGAATATAGAAAGTTACACATTGATAAATTTTGAAAAAATATCCTGACCCCATGTATTTTCTTGCGAGGTTATCGGGTAACGTTACATTAATCCTAGGGGATAGTTTTAATATTAAGGTTTATGTTGTTGGGCTTTAATAGGGTTTATACTATTAATCTTACTCTTTAGTATTAATCACTTCGGTTTAGAGTGTTAATACTACCCTCGTTTTATGAATCTATAGGATTTTTAATATTAATACCCTAGGTTTATAACAGAAATTTCTTGATACAATACATCGCAATTTATCAATATCGCAATGCGACATTGAATAAATCACGGTTTAATATTATGGTTTCTAAAATTGGGTTTAATGTTTATTATAGTTTATTATATTGGGCTTAGTGTTTATATTTTTAGCATAACCACATTTACCAATGATAAACGATAATAAACTATGATAAACCATGGTCAACCATATTTCTTTTAGGGTCTATAATATTTACCTTCGGATTTATATACCTTGGGTTTATAACATTCATTCCTTGGGTTTAATGTTATTACCCTTTGGTTTATAATTCCTTGGTTTTGAATATATTAATATTCTTGAGGTTTCTGCTATTATTTATTGATGTATTAATGGTTTAAAATTTAATAATGGTTTAAAATTTTTCTATGGTGTATATTGTATTAATATTAATTTATTGAGACTAATGGATTATATTAATGTGTTAGTGTTTTTTAATGTATTAAAAATCTTTATGCTTATAGTATTAATGTTAGGGCATGATAGTTGACGATGTTTCATCATCCCTTTACACAAAATCTTTTATAAAAATGAAGTTCAACCATGGAAAAACAAGGATTGACATGTTTATTAGATGAAATATAATATTTTTTTGGGGTTTATATATGTTCAGTTTCTATTATTCAATAGGGTTTAGCATTGTTCCCTTCACTTAAATAATTTTTGTGTGTATTTACAATCAATTTAGTTTCCTGTGTTAGTATTTACATTGATGTTTATATAACTTGGGTTTATAATATTTATCCCTTGGGCTTAATATCACTCTCTTGGTTTTATAATCCATTTATAATCCCTTGGTTTTTTAGTATTAATCATTTTTGGTTGAATATTCCCCTGGGTTTATAATATCAAACCCTTGGGTTAATTAATCTAAGGGTTCTTATTCCCAGGGTATAATATTATTCATATGAGTTTTCAATATTAATCCTTGTTTTGATATAAATTCACTTGGTTTATAATCATGGTCAACCATGATCCAATGTCACATTCTTACAAAGGTTTTCTCAATATGAAAATCAATCATGGCCAAAAGTCGCATTGTCATGAAAATTGTCTCCATATGAAAATCAATCATGGTGAACCATGGCGCAATGTCACAATATGAAAATTCTTGTCTCAAAATGAAAATCAACCATGGGCATCCATGGTCCAACGTCATATTCTAACAAATATTGTCTCTATAAAAAATATTATTCATAGGGTTTATAATATTAACCCTACAGTTTAACAGAAATCCCTTTTGTTTATAACCATGGTCAACAATGGTCAACCATGTTCCAATGTCACATTGTGAAAAATATTGTCTCAATATGAAAATAAAGTGTTTTCAGGCATGGCCAACCATGGTTGAATGTCGCATTATGAAAAATATTGTTTCAATATGAAAGCCAACCATGGTCAACAATATTCCAATGTCACATTATGATACAGATTTCCTCTATATGAAAATCAACCATGGTAAACCATGGCCAACCATGTTTATTTTATATTTTATAATATTTATATTAACGTTTATATACCTTATGTTTATCATATTTTTCGGCTGGGTTTAATATTATTCCCTTGGGTTTAATATGGTTTTCTTTGGTAAAATATTTTTCATGTATGTTTATAATCCATTCGGTTTATTGTATTAATAATTATCTTAAGGTTTATTTACCTTGGGCTTATCATATTTACCATTGGGTTTGATATTATTCCCTTGGGCTTATCATATTTACTATTGGGTTTTATATTATTCCCTATGGCTTATAATCCCTTGGGTTTTTAGTATTAATCATTTTGGTCTATTACTCCCTTAGGTTTATAATTCCAATCCCTTGGGTTTATTAATCTAAGGGTTCTTACTCCTAGTGTGTAACATTATTCATATCATTTATTATATTAATCCTTGGGTCGACTATAAATCCCCTTAGTTTATAATCATCACCAATCATGGTCCAATACCATGTTGTGACAAATATTTTTTCAATATCAAAATCAACCATGGTTCAACGTCACATTATGAAAAAATATTGTCTCATTATGAAAATCAATCATGTTGAACCATGGTGCAGCCCCTTGGGCTGCTAGTATTAATCTATTTGGTTTATTATTATCCCGAGTTCATAATATCAATCCCTTGGGATTATTAATGTAACGGTTATTATTCCTACATTAAATATTATTCATATGGTTTATAATATTAATCATCACGTCTAATATTAATCTCCTTGGCTTAAAATCATGGTTAACAATTGTCTAACATCATATTATGACAAAACAATTCTTAATATGAAAATCAACAGTCTACCACTATTGCATTATGGAAAAGATTTTTTGCATATGAAAATCAATAGTGGTCAAAAGCATGGTGCAGCATCACATTGTGACAGAGATTGTCTCAATATGAAAGTTAACCATGGTCAACCATGATAATTCTAGGGTTTACAATATTTATTGTAGGTGTATATATCTTGAGTTTATAATATTATTCCCTTGGGTGTAATACTATTTTGTTTGGCTTCAATCAATTGTCATTTTAGTATTATTCCCTCTATTTTATTATTACCAAGGGTTTATTATATCAATCCGTGAGTTTTACTAATATAAAGGTTCAGATTCCTAGGGTGTAATATTATTCATAGTTTTTATAATATTAATCCTTTGGACTAATATAAATCCCCTCAATTTCATTAATTAACAATAATTAATAAAAATTTATTTAAAAAAAGTTACATGTTTAATAAAAAAAAAAAATAATAAATTAATTACTATTATTAATTAAAAATGAGTGAGTTATTACTATTATTTAACTATTTGTTATTAATATATAATAATAAAGAACTAATTATTATTAATAAATTAACAATATTATTGTTGCAATTATTATAATTAATAACAAATAATATAAATTATAAAAAAACAATATTTATATTTTTTTAATAAATAAAAATAATAATTGATTGACTCATTATTACCAATTACTTGATTAATTTAAATTAATAATAATAATAATAATAATAATCATCATCATCATCATCATCATCATCATTTTGTTATAATGTCACTTTTTAATATTTTTATTATGTTCATTATTATGTGTTTATCAATATGAATATTAATTTTATGACTAATATTAGATTTGTATCATTAACGTTTTCAACCACATTTAATGTGGTTTGGTTTGTAATATTAATTATCCCTAGGGTATATTAATCCCTTCCCTTTATAATATTAATAATTTGGTTCGTTTATCAATCTCTTGAGTTTAAAATATTAATTTCTCCGTTTATAAATACTTTGTGTTTTCAATATTCATCCTCTAAGTTTGTTGAGTGGTCATGTTTATAATAGTATCCCTTTGATGTACTAACTTCTTATTTTTATAATATTAAAATTTTCTGTGTATTAGCCCCTTGGGTTTATAATATTAATAATTCCTTGGTTTTATAATTTAATCCCTTGAGTTTATAATATTAATAATCCTGTGAGTTTAAAATATTAATTCCTAGGGTTATTGATCCCTTTGGTTTAAAGTGTTAATTTTTAGGATTTATTAATCTCATGTGATTTTAATATTGACTCCATGTATTTGTTGATCCTTTACATTTATAATATTTATTTCTTGGGTTTACTAATTTATTGGGTTTATAATATTAGTCGCTTCAGTTTATTAGTCACTTCTTTATAGTATTAATAATTCCTTGAGTTTATAATTTAATCTCTTTAGTTTATCAATTCGTTGGATTTCAATATTAATTCCTAGAGGTTATTATTATCGTGGGATCAATATTTTAAACACAAAGGGATTAATAAACGAGAGAAATTAATAAACATTAGAGTTGAATATATGAAGGTTTAAACGCTGGGGTCTAAATTCTATAATATATTATTATATAAAATATTCGTATATATTATTGTATTATGACGTTTACTCGAGGTAAATATATAAAATATATTTATAATTATATTAATAACTATATAATAATTATTTATGATGATATAATTATAGAGATGAATATTATTAATAATAACTAAATGTTTTTTTTTTAACAAAAACAATTATTTTTATATTGATTGAAAGGGTCTGAGGCTTATGCTCGGAGGTATTATGCCTGGAGAACCAATGTCTAAGGGGTTTCTGATCAAGAAAAATTTACCTACTTCACCTACTTTGCTTCTTACAGTCAATCTAGAAATCTCCCAAAGACTAGAAAACCTTCTAATACAAACAAATTTCTACAATAAGAGACAAAAATACATGACAAAGAAGAGGTGTCAGGTAAGGCAGACGATCCCACGAGTCCCCCTCTTCTCAAAGGGGAGATCCCGCTTGTAAAGAGACATTAATGTTGGCTTCAAGGTCTGCATCTTTGTAATTTTTTCGAAGGATGTGAAATATCTTATGTCTATTAAAGGACACCATCATCTCATTGATGTGAGTGAACCACTGTTGCAAACGGAGGACTTTAGGTACTGATTTTGTCACAATCGGTCCAATGAGGCTTTCTAAATCTCCAATGACTTGAGCCTCCTTGATTCAATGTTTTTGTAGTTGTTTCAAGCCTTGGAGGAGAGCCATGGCTTCCGCTTGATTGTTTGAAGTAAGCCCCAAACCCCAGGAAAAGTGGGAAATGATATGGTTTAAAGGGGAATGAATAATTCCTCTATCTCTCACCTTCCTTGGATTCCCCTTTGCTGCTCTGTCAAAAAACATAGTGTGGATATCTGTGCTCCTTCTCAATTTTTCTATGTCCTCATCCTCTAATCTGATTTGTCATTCTTCTCTGCACTTCTCCATATTGTGCCCATTAGTAATTTTTAGCCCCAGCTACTTGCACTAATCCCTACCTTGCTTGTTTAAGCTATAAACTCGCTTCTCGTTCACATTGGCCTGCATTATTTCTTTGAATAAAATTATGATTTTCACAATGATTTGCTACTCGCTTAGTGCTAATAATAAGCAAATTCTATTATTATGTTATATGTGAAATATATTATGGTTTTAAATATAGCTATTAATATATTAGCAAAATTTTATGTAATAAAAAATACTATATTAATGTAAAAAATAATTTTAATGTAATAACTAAAATTATATAAATAAATATAATATTCCTATTATTAATTTGATAGTTATTAATAATGAAAAATAGTTAGGGTTTAATAAAATATACCTAATAGTTATTAATGTGATGGGTTGTGTATATATGTTTATCCACGTATATCAACCACATTGGTAAATGTGGTTGTGCTAGTAAATAATAACATTGGAAATTACATGGGGAAGAATAACTAAAGTAAGAATATCCTTTCCAAGAAGAAAAAAAAATTGGTGGTTAAATTCACGATAAATATTCCCCTAAATATCTCCTAAAATTTCTTAAGATGAAATTTAAATAATTTAATATGATGGGAGAAAAATATCTTATTAAATGTGTTAGTTGGAGAGAGATACTAAGATTGATTAAAACAAAGAGTTGTCGGAGAAAAATGCAGGCTTGAAGAAAAAATGAAAGAAGCTTTTTTTGAAAAAGAAGAAAAAGAGAAATCAAAACAAAAAGCCCTAGGAAAGTGGATTGTCACACTCAAAAGAGGGATGATTCTAAAACCTATTGGGGAAGGAAATAATTATAAAATACACCATCTAATACTAGTAGAAAATGTAAAATTAGTGGCGAGGTGACTAGAAACGTTAGCCACTATAGCTTTTCCAAGTGATATACTACCAAAAATGAGCAATATTAATTGACCAAACCAAAAACGACTAACATAAATGATTAATTTAGTTTCAAGTTAAAATATATGACTAGAAAATACATAATAAAATTAGAAATGGCTAACATGAATGACTAATTGAAACTAAACTTTGGCTAGCTTCTAGTAAGAAAAATAGAGCTCTACATGAAATTCCTAAAAAATATTAGATTACCTACAACTTCTTGAGCTTATTAATAACAATATTCATAGAAACAAATATATTTTCCACGTCCTTAAAGGTTATTTAATATTCCCTTTATATGAAAATCTCATGCATAGTTTCCCTTCTTCTATGAACATACTTATATTAAAAAGATCTATAATTTTGATTAATTCCCTCAAAGAAAAATAATAACTCTCTAGGCCTTCCAAAATCATCATTAGATATAGCCCGTCTATATTTTTTTAATATTTTGTGTGTTTTCACCATAAATTTTTTGTACCAAAATTTTGAAAGAAATTACGAATATTAAACATCAATATTATAGTCTGAAATTCAGAAGTTTATATAAATTAAAGTGTAAAGTTTATATAGTTTTCAATTGTAATGTTTATTTAACTATAAAGTATCATTCACGAGGTGATATTTTGATGTTAAATAATTTTTGTAATACAATTTAAATGCCCTGATGCTATGATTAGATAAAAAAAATTGATAATTTGAAAATATTAGTAAAATGAATTGATATTTTCATTTTTTTATCTAAAATTTATCTAAAATAATGAATAATATAAAATTTCTACTTCTATTGTGGAGTGATTTCCTTTTAATCAAATGAAAATACAATTAACCATAATAGCCCAACATAAATTACTATAAAGATTATAGAACCTGCCATTTTCAACTATTCTGAAATCATCCTATTCACATTTAATTTCCCATTAGCCTTCTTCCTTCCAAGGTTGCGAGAGAGTAATGGGATCTCTATGTTGATAATAGCTTAGATTCCGCTACATATTATAACATTTTAGAATATTCTAAAATCATCCTATTCGCATTTAATTTCTTGCTATTCTTCCTTTCCAGGTTGCGAGGGAGTTATGCTATTCCTCTTCTAATAATAATAGATTTAGCTGCATTATTTAGAAGGTGTGGATCTTTGAGTTGTGGTCTAGGTTGGATTGTAGGACCCATTGTTCATTATGGACAAGGTTTCAGGAAAAGGAATGTGAGAAGGTCTATGTTAATATCAATGGGAAGTCCTATAAATTTGAAACATAAGGGAAGGAGAGAAATCAAAAGAAGAGTGAGTTTTAAAAAAAGATCAAATCTATCTAAATAATCTGGAGAGGGATATAAACAAGGTATGCAAAAAATAAGAAACTCAGAAGCAAAAGGAGGAGTGTGAAATCGACCTAAAAATTTGGATATCGTCAATATTATCTTCCAAGGCACATTTGAGATTGTTTACAGAGGATTTTACAATGGCAAAGATGTTGCAAGTATGTGTATTTCATTTTCCTCTATGCCGTGAGGTCATTTTCTTAATCAAATTTCATCAGTTGGAAGTTAAGTTTGAATCCAAATACTTCATCTCAGTGTATTTTTTTGGCCTAAAGGTAATTTAAGAGAATGTACTTGAGTTTTGGATTCATCCTTATTTGTGGCTGTTTGATGGGCTTGGATCCATATTCTATATAAATATGATTTTGGAAACTGTATCAATGTAAAAATTCCATATATTAATAGTTTGAGGGAAATTCTAAACTTCTTTCCTATAAAATTTCTAGCAATTTATATTCCTTAGAAACAATAAAACTTATTTTGGTTCTCGATGTCTTCTTGGGTGCAACTTCAATCATCGTATTAGAAGAGTGAATTTCCTTTACACTATATAAACTCTTCCATGTAGTTTCCTCAATCAATAAACCAATAATTTCATAGTATTCAAGGAACACTTTGGCCCCAAAGAGAAGAGGACACGTATACAAATTTTGCATAAAATTTGATAACATATTTTTTTATTCAAGTTTTCTGGGAAAAATAACTCTCTTAGTTGTTATAATGGGGAGAATAAGACCATCCCCGTCTTATTATATCCAAATTGGATTATATTCATCCATGAAAGGTTTGGTATGTGGATAAAGTGTGAGCTTATTTATAGAGTAAGCATTTTCTATTACCATTTTTCCTTTCCTGCACCATATATAAGTTTTTGTTGTATCCAACCAAAGCCTTCAAAAATTTAGAGGGTGAAATTTGAGCTTGTTCATAGTGTCGAAGACAACCAAAGAAGAAGGTACTCCCATGAATCAATCTATACAGTTAGTATTTAAATACTCCTTATTGACATATAGTATAGATATCCTCTAGTTGCAGAATAGTAGGAGTGTTCTGCAAAGAGAATTGAAAGTTCAAACTTGGAATAGTGCCCTTGATGATGACATTAGCAGATACTCCATTATCCATAAAAGTTTTGGTAATGGGTATATCATATATATAGATAGTCACAATACAACTTCTAAGGTCAAGATAGGTTGGATGTGTAGCTTTGTCTAGTATGATATCAAAAATGTGTTCCATATATGAATGGTAGGAGGGTTTATTTTCTTCCTTCCTAACCTTTTGATACAACATTCCTCAATGAAATTGTTGTAAATGGGTATTTATTTTATGGCATAAAGAAGGGGGATATTTTCATAAATATTTCTAAGCCCATCCAATAATAATTGTTATACCTTGACCAACCTTCTTATTTTCCAATATTTCTATTGTGGGAGATGATGGCTAACCCAGTCCACACCCAAGTCAGTGCTATAAACAACAACAATTCAACAGTGCAATGCCAAACAAAAAGTCATTTTTTGTGTCTACGTGGCTTGTTAATTAAACTCCGAATGCATACACGTCAGTTTGTAATTATGGTTCATAAATATATCTCGGTTTTGTAACACTCTGTAAGTGCT